>PVJA010005296.1:0-80006 GCA_004027025.1 Myocastor coypus | reverse complement strand
GGGGGGGGGGGGGGGGGGCGGGGAAAGGGAAGGCAGGCCAAGTATCCTTACCCAGCAGGCGCGTGGGCT
This sequence comes from Myocastor coypus, assembly GCA_004027025.1. Lineage (NCBI taxonomy): Eukaryota > Metazoa > Chordata > Mammalia > Rodentia > Myocastoridae > Myocastor > Myocastor coypus. The sequence continues at coordinate 79,937 of PVJA010005296.1, read as the reverse complement.
CAGCTCCCAGCGGTGCGGTTTGGGTCTGGGCTGGAACAGGAAGTTAGTCGCGGGAACCCAGAGGTGGGGCAGAGGGGCACAGCGAGCTTCTCCGTGGCGAGCGAGCAGGCTCAGCTCCCAGCAGTTCGGTTTGGGTCTGGGCTGGAACCAGAAGTTAGTCGCGGGAACGCAGAGGTGGGGCAGAGGGGCGCAGGGAGCTTACCCGTGGCGGGCGCAGGCTCACCTCCCAGCGGTTCGGTTTGGGTCTCAAAATTTTTTTCTTTATGGGCCAGGGAGATAGTTTGGCAGTCTAAGCGCCTGCCTAGGAAGAGCAAGGACCCAGGTTTAATCCCCAGTACCACAGATCTTCCTGGCCTCATGCTGAGTGGACCATGGAAACCCTGTATAGTTGAAAATGCCTGTAATCCTAGCACTGAGGAGGCTGAGACAGGAGGATCACTATGAGTCTGAGCTGCAGAGTGCGACCTTGCTCCAAATAAATAAAAGATTAGATAACATTTTCCTGAAAAACTATGATGTGTTTGTGTAGCCTACACAGGACAGTGTCAGGGTACATGTTAAATTTCTACAAATAATAGTCCTTCACACGTGTGTTAGTTTGGCAGTGTGATTGTGCCAGTTTCAGTTGTGTTGACAGATATCAAGACACTGTCGTATGTGGTTTATGGGCATTAGAATTTTTCTTCTAGCTGTTATGTAGGCTGAATATTAAAGAACAATGCTTCACCATAACTGAGTCATAGAACTTTCTTGAAAACTTTTTGAGTCTCTTAATCGATAGAAGATAGAGAGGTGTCAATCTATCTGGCCTTTTCTTACCAGGACACTAATCCAAAGTCATGAAATGTTTAACCTCCAAGACCTTCTTTCCTTCCAAGTACCAACCCTTGAAGTATGGTAACATTACAGGTTAGATTTTTGTCTCGGTTACTCTTCTCTCATTGCTGGGACAAACACGCAACACTCAAAATGAGGGAAAGAAAAGTTTATTTAGCTCACAGCTACTGGAGATTTCCATCCATGCTCAGCTGGCTCCAAGGCAGAGAGGCACATGGCAGAGGGCAACAGTTCATGACTGCAGAAGGCAGCAGTTCACCAAGATTACATGAGAGGAATACAAGCAACAAATGGCAACAGAAAATAATTCTGTCTCTCTCATGTTACATTCTAGCTATCTGCTCCAGCCTGGGTGCAGGACTCACACCAATAATATCAGCAGTACTCAGATCCATAATCCCAGCCTGGCATCATGAATTAATCACCAACTGTAGTACCGCACCTCAATGACTGCGTGAGGCTTTGCGGGAACAAATACACACAAACCGTGACAGTGAATTTTGGAGTTGTACAAACATCCCATATAATGTTCATTTACTGATATTGTCACATCTCTCAGGTATTTGCGGGCTTAAAATAAAATTAACATTTTAATTTAGTAAGCTATATGATAGTGTAACCTATGTAAAAACTCAAATGCTCAGAAACAAGTTTTATTTCATCTTTAGATAGCATCTGTTATTACTTAAGACTATATGGCTGTGCATCATATAATCTATAAATAAACCTTAAAGGCCCATAGTATTTATTGTTCAATGTTTACTCTTTTTAAAAAAATGTCATTATGTTCAGCCTAATGAAAAGTACCTTTTTTTCATTTTCTTTGTTGAATATATTTCATAGACCTATCTCTACTAAGGTGAAAGCATCTGACTATTATGTGAGGCACGAACTAAATCATAGCTTATGCTATATTTCTTCACTTTATAGGCATATAGACCAGATGCAGATTTTTAATTATTAGAAGAAAATAATGTACAAGGAACATATTACTAAAAAAGGTTAAAGTTTGTGATGTTTCTTCTATAGGTCTTCCCCCCCACACTGGGGATTGAACTCAGGACCCTGTGCTTGCCAGGCAAGTGTGTAATCCACTGAGCTATCTCCCCAGACCTAAAAGTCTTAGTAATATTATTTTAAAATCATAAATTGTCCCTCCTCCCTTTCATACAAATTAAAACATTCGCATCCAAAATACTTAATGAGTAAGCTCATCTGTTGCAGGTCAAATTCTCTGTCTTTTTATATCCATACCAATAATAGTCTATAACTGGGCATTTTTGAAGTTTCATTGGTGAAAAGCACTGCATCATCATTTTAATTTTTCCCTAGTGACTAGCAAAATTTGCTATAATCTATAGTTAATATTCACTTCTGTAAAATGCCTGTTTCAATTCTGTGATCCTTGTTTGAGAATAATATTATTATGATCACAATAGTCTCAATATTGTTTGGATATTATAGTGGAAATGTTTTCTGCCTAGGCCCCAATACTTTTTAAATTTCATAATTTGTAATTTTTCTTCTGAGGAAGTTATACTTTTGATATATTCAGATTCATTCTGTTTTCTTCTTCATGCCTTGAAAAAAAATCATTTTCCTACCTATTAGAAGATACTGTCCTACTTTCTCCTTTAATTTTCAGGATTTTATTTTAGCAAGTTTATAATGTGTAATAATTACTTTCCCGTTTGGTGATGCTGCACATACAAGTTGAATCTCGGTCACTCATTCCCCCGCCTTGATCCCACTAACTTCCCTTCTCTCCCCTTCTACACATTTCCTTCTCCTTTCTGTGAATATTCCCTCCTTCAAACCTCTTTTTAGAACAACTGTTGTATTCTTGTTTGAATGCTTCATTATACATTTTACTGCTTCTCAACATCATTTATTTAGCAATTGTTTTCTCCTTCTGATTTAATAATTTTTAGTTATGGTACATTCTTACAAAATTTTCTTTGGACCAGTGAGATAGCTCAGCGGACTAAAGAGCCTGCTTAGGCCAGCTTAGGCAAGCTCAGGGAGCACAGTTCTATCCCAGCACCACGTGCCATGCCAGCCCTGCCCCCAGGGGTGGTTGAGACAGCGGGAGTCTGGCCATGGTGACTCACGCCAGTAATCCCAATGCTGGAGAGGCTGAAAACAAGAAGATCACTATGAGTCCAAGCTACATAGTGAGACCCTGCAACAACCAAATACATGAAAATGAAGATAAGATTGTCTTGGTAGCAGAAAGATATTTTAGAGTTCAGTGATAGAAATTTAGGTCCAATAAATCTCCTATAATTTTACAACCTAGTGAATCCAAATGTCTATTTTTTTCCAAAGACTTACTGCAACTTTCATCATTTGATCATATTCCTAAAATTTGCACATTTGCACAAGCATAAACACAGCAGCAGTGCACTGGTAGACTGTTTACTGAAAGGAGTGGTTTGTAGAGCATCACACAGTGATACTATGATAGAATCTTACTAAGCAGGAAGAAGCCAGAAAGCATTAAATGTGATATTGAGTGTTGCTGTTTATTGTGTAGGCAATAAAATGTAGTTTCTTCACATGTAAGGAAATTCTTTTTTAATGAGTATGTGTAAACTCTCCTTGCAACTTTTATAGTTTACCCTATACACATATTGACTAAAAGTTTTATTTCTTTTAAATTGCTTGCTTATTGCTTTTCTGCATAGCACCAGGGACAAGTAAGTTTTCTGCTTGAACTCTCAAGAGCAGTAGAAAATCTGAATTAATCAAAAATTGGCATATTCTGACTGAGAAGGCTGCAGGGGAGTTTCTCCCCTACAAAGTGTTTGATAATATTGAAATCAGCATCTGTTACAGCTTTTGCTCTGTTTGCTGCGTTGTTGGAGGCCTAGTGTGAGATCTTTTATCATTCTGTTGAGGCTTATTGTTTACTTAATTAAAAGGCCAACAGCTGGCTTTTTTGTTACAGTCTTTCCCCTCCATGATATTAAATTAATCATTTACTTAAGATCCAAAAGTGGACTCAAATTCCCTAAAATTTTCTCTGACATGGAGCAGAAAGTTCTGATGCTCTAATATGAACAGGGAAAACATTAGATTAAAATAAAGTATTAGCACAGAAAAAATAATTAAATATTACATGTTGTCCAACTTAAATATATGTTTATATGCATATATATATACATATACATATATACATATATATATATATATACATATATAGTAAAGAAATGTGCTGTGCCTTACTCACTACACTTGTACATTCTACGCTTCCACCTGTGTATACACAAATATATTGAGACAAATTATTGTGTTTATTTATTTATTTATTTATTTATTTGGCTGGCTCAGGCTGCACTAAGGATGGGTCTGGGGATCAAATTGCCATCCCAGGCTAGGAGATAGCTCAGTAGAATAAACCCTTGCCTGGCAAGTGCAAGGTCTTCAGTTCAATCCCCAGTTCCCCTCCCCCCACAAAAAAATTGCCATCCCTGTGCCTCAGTAAGATTGCCCACACAGGCACTCAGTCTACTAAGCTAACCCCCAAAATCCCCATAAGTACATTGAACCTGGAAAATTCTCAGAAATTTTGTGTCTGTGCAGAGGAGAAAAATATATTTTAAAAAATAGCGAAGTTACTTGTATGTTTTTCACAGTGCTGAAAATTATCAACTTCAAGAACTACATGGAAGATCTTTTGTGCAAGTCTATTTATGCCAGATTGGCCTGAGTTTTAACTGCTGGAGAAAGAAACTTCCTACCTGCCTATATTATATTTGGTAACTCACGAGGATCGACGTGAGTTCGAGACCAGCCTGGGCTACAAAAGTGAGCTTAAGGCCAGCCTGAACTGCATAGTGAGACCCTGTCTCAAAAAGAAAAAAAAAAGCCGGGCGTGGTGGTGCATGCCTGTAATCCCAGCACTCGGGAGGCTGAGGCAGGAGGATCGACGTGAGTTCGAGACCAGCCTGGGCTACAAAAGTGAGCTTAAGGCCAGCCTGAACTGCATAGTGAGACCCTGTCTCAAAAGGCAAAAAAAACAAAAAAAACAAAAAAAAACATACTAGATTTATCTTGTGCTTATGCATAAATTACCTTACAATGCTGAATGTAATGTTTTAAAAAAGAAACTAAAACACATAACTAATCAAATGTGAAAGGAAGGTCGTTATAAATACTAACATTTGGTTTTGTTATATTAGCATACAGAAACAAAAATCTGAGTTATAAACCTACGATGAAATATTTGTAAAGAATATGAGTATGAGTTAAGAATAGAAAGTCCTTAGTTGTTAAAATTAATCTTATGTACACACTTTAGAACTGCATAATGATTATATTCCCTTAGGAAATTTGTACTTGTATATGATATATTTTGATTCATCTCTCTCCAGTAACTCAATCTGTGTAAAATAAAGATTAATAAAATTAAGCATCATATTAATATTAACACGATATTGATAAAGTTAATAGAAATATCCATATATTCTTATTTACTGATTTTTGATAGACATTAGAATATATAATATACAGAATGGTGTAATAAAATGTGTAAGATATGTGTGCAGAAAAATCTTAAATATTACTGAAAAAACTTCTGAAATAATGAGATACAACATGTCAGTGGACAAAATGAATGAGTATGAAAATTAAAGATGTTATTTCTTCTTCACAAATTTAAGTTGACCTCCAGATTTAGTGATTCTAAAATTTATATGGAATATCAATGAGCTATACATAGTTAAAACCCTTTTGAAGAAGAAAAATACAGGGAAAAATGCCTGTAAAAAATCCTGTAACTTATTTTAAGCCGTAGTAATTTAGTGTAAAAGTGCATAGGGTAGAAAAATTGACACAAAGAACAGAACACTGTGCTCAGAAATAGACCTATACAAATTCGTCTCTTTGAATTTAGGGCTGAAGTGGCAATGTGAGCAGCAACAATTTGTTATCCACATGGAAAGAAAAATGATTTCAATGCTCTGTTGCAACTTATCCATAATTCAAGAACAGATGGCTTATAACTTGAAGCACCATAAGAAAGCTTTACAATGTTTAGAATAAAATAAGATGACTATACTTCTGATATTAGGAGACAGCAGACATTTTTAAAATAGGACGTGAAAGAGGCCAATGTTAGAGAAGGAAGATTTTAAATGTGGTGATATAAAGTTCAAAACTTCTGTTCACCCATGACATCTTTTGAAGTTTAAAATCAAAATGCAAAAAAGGAAGATATTTGCAATACATACAGCATTAACATAAAACATTAGGAGGAAATATGTTTTAGCACATTTTTAACCAATTTTTTGTAAAATTTTGTTTTAGCAAATTTAGTTTTTATACAACTAAAATATATATAAATATTGTGGTTCTGCCATATAGAGAGTTGTGCTTAGGCATAGCTTGTATTCTGGGTGTCAGTCTATTCACTTAGAGGAACAGGACATAAAAACATAAAATAGCGTGAATCTTATTGGATAGATGACGTGCAACTGGGATTTTTGTTTCTAGTTCATAATTTTAATATTTTCTGTGCATATGGATTTTCCAAAAAGTTTGGTACACAAGTTCTTTATGTAATGGCTCTGTGCTCAAAGGAAGGAGAAAAGGAATTACTACGGGTATGCTAAACTGAGAGCCACAAGTCATGCAGCAGTCTGCAGTCACGTGATTCCACTCAACAAGTCCCACACTCAGCACTCCTTTGAAGGGACGAAGCACAGATTCTTGCTATTGATGGGACAACTGACATGAGGCTTTTGCACTGGGAGTAAATGATATGTCATTGTTAAAATAATCTACTATATTAATCTAGAAAAAAGAAGAAAATTTTATTGGCAAGTATTCCACAGATATGATATATTGCAAAAATATCCTCAATCACATCAGCATGGTAATTAATCTGAGCAAAATGAGATCACAATGAATGGATAACGAAAATACACGTTGCAATAGACTGTTATAGATTATATATGCATAATGTGTCATTTGAAACAAAATAGCAAAATTATGGATAGAATTTATTGGTGTACACTATATGCATAGAAATATTGCAATCATTTCTATTAATACATACAATTAACTGTGCTAAAATTAGACTCAAAACAAGAAAGCATCCTTATACTCACATTGATTCGGACGGAAAAAATCTAAAGAAAAACTCAATTGATAGAGAAAGTAGCTAAATAAAATCCTGATATCTCTATCTTGTGTGTTTTTGCCCAATTTGAATGCTATAAAATCAAAATATCAAAAAAATGAAAATATCATAGACTGGGAGACTGAAATGACATTTATTTTCCTCCAAGTTCTAAAGGCTGATGGAAGATCATTTATCTAGTGAAAGCTACTTCTTCTTGTATATTAATGCCATGGGAGAGAAAAGAGATGGGCAGAGGACAAAGAGAGAGAGACAGACAGACAGACAGAGACAGAGACAGAGACAGAGACAGAGAAGAGACCTGTCTTATGAGAACTTAAGCCATGACATGGGCTCTACCCTTGTAACTTAGGGAACAGTGTTGATCGTATAAATTCCTGAGTCTAGCCCATAGTATTACGGAATGTTTCACAGGAGAAATTATGTATTTTACTCATCATCATATAGATAAACAAAGAAAAATAATTTTTATTGGAAAGATGGAATCCATAAGGTATATTTTGTTAATAAAATTATAAAACATAAAATAAACCATGAATACATATTTATATATATTTCTTACTATAATCATAACCAAAATTATATACAAAAATAAGATGTAGTTAACCTCAACATGCAGTGGAAAGTAAGACATTTAGACAGAATTGATTGAAGAAAAAACATACGGATATTTGTCGGTGACAAATATCTCAGCCCTTAGATAATAGCTTTAATGGCATTCATTATTTGTTTTTTAGTTATCCTTTTTCTCCTCTAAATCATGCTTCAGTGTTCATGCAACTATAATTTGCATGTGCATTCACACAAAATAATTCATGTGACTATATGTTTTCCTTCTTTCCTTTTCCTTATTCTTTCTCATATGGATAAAATTTACTTTTCTCATCCTAATGTTTCACTGCATAACAAATTGCTCCAAAACTTAACAATTCAAAGCATCAAACGTTCATTCTTTCTGAGGGTAAGAAAGCAGAAAATAGTTTCAGTGGATAGTTTTGACTCAGTTTCTCACGAAATTTTAGGTAAGATATAAGGAAAGAGTCACTTATCTTCTTCCACGTCCTCTCAGAAGAATACTGCAAAAGAGGCTCTACTCCTTGCTGGTGATTGCTTCAGAGCCTGAGGTCTTTAGTGTGAGGATCATTCTTTGGAGTTTTTGGCAGCCTAACAGCTGGCTTCCTCTGAGTAAGACTGCTGAAAAGTAAAAGTAACAACAGAATCTCAGGAGAAGCAACATTCAGCTGGTCAAATAAGTAAATTTTGATGCAACATAGGTAGGAACTGATGGAAGTGGATACCTTAATGTAAAGACCATTTGTGGGTACTGCAGAAGCTGACTACCACACTAGTGAAATTTTGTCAGGCTAGTTAACTTGAAGGCTATATGCACAACTGTATAAAACAAAATGTGAAAAATACATTTCCAGATTTCATATAACTTAGTGAAACCCTTCATTGCATTTATAAAACGTGTACTCCTCATAAACTGAATTCATACATCAATAGTAGTTTCTACATTGTGTCAAATTGTTTTCCTCAGTGAATACTGTTTTATGTGCCAGTGTGACACGTAAGTACTTTCACCATTTGAATGCTTCTTCCTATTTTTATATAGATCTGGTCAGACTTCTTCTTTTATTATATGTCACCTTATCTGAAATAAAAGAGGTAATTTTGATTCTGCTAATAACTTCTACGCTAGCCTCACCCTTATTTATACATTTAACCATGGAGAAATCACAGAAGTAGATGAGCTAGAGTTGTAGAAATGAAGTGAGGTAATTTTTCTTCAGAAATTAAGGCAATGTTAGTTCTATAGTGATTTCCAGGATTTCACAAGTTTTTCCATCACAAATAAAGAAAAACTATACGGATCATCTGCAAAATAAACAATCAAGATACACCAACTTGGTTCTAACTTAAACTGAAATCAGGTGCCCTTACTTCTGCTGATGAATCCCATGTCCAAGATGACTTCACCATCCTTCTAGCACTATTAGTTGTGACTACTTTTCCAGCATCCTGTGAACATAAACAAGGCCTTTGTTTTGTATGAGGTGCTCAGGAAATGGCTACAATGGCTGTTATTATAGTACTTTTTTCCACATAGGACTAAATTTTTAATTCTTTTATTAAACAGAGCACAAATTAGAATTGAAACAGAATAAATTACAAATGATAAAGATTTCCATTTAACAAAATATGAATATACAGTATTTGATGCAATGCATAGTGTTGTCTTCCAGGAAGTTATTCACATTACCAGATACATGCATGTAAAATTGGAAGAAGAAAGAAAAAAGAAATAAATATATCATAAATTAAGAAGACAAAAAGAGAAACAATTGAAAAAAAGGAGATGAAACAAATTGAAGCATCAACTGCTTCTTTCAGTACACCAGCAGAAATGCACAGTATGGTTGTCCAAACCATCCTGCTTACGTGTATTAATAAATCATCTTTCCCCAACTCTCTTTCCTGACCTTCTCCTAAACTCAATAACTTCTTCCTTTTTAAAAAGTTCATTCCCTTTTATCAGTGTCTATTGGACTCTTCTGGTTCTACTTTTCTCCTTCATATTCTCACACCGAGGAGACAATACAATGTTTGCACGTGAAGGTCTGCTTTATTTCACTTAAGAATATATACTCTATATGCATTTATTTACTGAAAAAGACTCAAATTTATCCTGTTTTACAGCTAAGTAATACCCCATTGTGTCAAAATTCTACATCTTCCTTATTCATTCTTCAGTTGATGAGCATCTGGGTTCTTTCCAGGATTTAGCAATAACAAATTGCAATGCTGGATTCCTGGGTGCATATATACTGCTGTAGTATGGGATTTTCAGTTCTCTGGAAAAATTACTCAGGAGCATAACAGCTGGTTTGGATGAGATTCCCAATCCTAGCATTTTAAGGAATCTCCACACTGATTCCCATAGTGGTTGTACTAGTCTGCTCTCCCGCCAACAGTGTAGAAGGATGCCTTTCTCCCCATACCCTCTCCAGCATTTGTTATTGACTGAATTCTTGCTGTTGATCATTCTTTCTGGGGCAAGATGGAATCTCAGTGTTGGTTATAGTTTGTATTTCTCAAATGACCAATGATGTTGAACCTTTTTCCATGCATTTGCTGTTTGTATGTCTTCTTCTGACAAGGCTATATTCATCTCAGATACCCATTTCTAGATTTGGTCTTTGAATTTGGGAGGTCTTATTTTTTTTAATTCCTTGTATGTTCTAGATAGAGGGACTTTGTTTGTGGGACAATCAGCTATAAATTTTCCCAATGTGTTGGTTTTCCTTTTATTCTGTTGAAGATTTGATTTGAAGTGCAGAAACATTTTTTAAACAGATGAGATTCTGGTTGTTGATTCTTTGAAGTATTTCCTGTGCAGTTTGGTCTTTATTTATGAACTCTACCTACCCCTATATACTTAAGATTTCTACCTACATTATCCTTCAGAAGATATAGTGTTTCTGTTTGATCCATTTTGACTGTAGCTTTGTACTTGGTGATAGTCATGAGCCCAGTTTTAGCCTTTGGTATGTGGAAAGCCAGGTTTTCCAGCACCATTTTTATTTATTTATTATTATTTTTTCTTTTATGTGTTTAGTACAGGGTTTCATTACACAGTTCAGACTCACAGTGATCCTTCCATTTTCATCCTCTTCAGCACTGTAGTACAGGTATGTACCATCATGTCTGGACTCATTCTCCGATTCAACATTATGTGAGTGCAGGCGGGCATGACATGTGGGACCAGGGATTGAACACTGGTCCCTGTGTTTGCCAAAGCAGGTGCTTAGTCCGCTGAGCTATCTCACCATCCCTCCAGCTTCATTTGTTAAAGAAGCTATCTTTTATTCCAGTGAGCATGTTTGGCCCCTTTATCAAAGATATGGTGGCCGCGTGTGTCTCCAGGTGTGTTTGCATCCTCTAATCTGTTCCACTGATCCTCAGGTCTTTCTCTATGACAGTACCATGCTGATCTTACCACAGTAGCTTTATAACATAATATCAGGTCAGGGATTGTGATAGTTCCTGCATTTCCTTTGCTTTCTAGGATTGCTTATGATATTGTGGTCTCCTCTGATTCCAAAGTAATTACAGGGAAATTTTCTTCACCTCTGTGAGTTAAGTTTAATCAGGATTACTATCAATCTGTATAGAAGGTTTGGGAGTATATGCAGTTTTACAGTGTTGGTTTTTCTTATTGAGGAACAAGGAATATTTTTCTATTTTCTCAAATCTTCTTCAGTGTTTTCTTGGATTATAATAATTTTTGGATTATCATAATTTTTACTACACAAGATTTTATATCCTTTCTGAGATTGATTCCTAAGTATTACATTCTTTTCAATTTTATTGTGAAAGGCATGAATTTACTAACTCCTATTTCAGTGTATTCATCCTTTGTTTACCTTAGTGCTACTGATATTTGGGTGTACAGTGTGTATCCTGCTACATTGTTGAAACTAGTATTTAAATCTCTAATGCTCTTGGTGGAGTGTTTTAATTCTTCTAAGTAGAGTATCATGTCATTTACAAATAATGATAATGTCACTTTTCTAATCCTTATTCTTTTTATTTCTCTCTGCTGTCTAATTGTTCTGGCTAATGCTTACAGAACTATATTGAACAGGGGTGGTGACAGTGGCCATTCTTGTCTTGTTCCTGCTTTTAAAGTGAAAGCCTTCACATTTTGCTCCTTTAATATGATGCTGGCTTTTGCTTTCTGATAGATGGCTTTTATCTATCAGAATTAGTGACAGCTCTCCCAGTTTTCTGTAGGGTTTTTAATCATGAATGATTGTTGGACTTTGCCAAAACTTTTTTCTCAGTCTCTTGAGATGATCATGTGGTTTTCTTCTTGGTTTTATTAATGTGGTGTATTACATTTATGGATTTGTACATGTTGAACCATCCCTGCATTTTTAGAATGAGTCCAAAATGATCATAATGTATAATGTTCTTAATTATTTGCTACAGTCTGTTTGCTAATATTTTCTTGATGATTTCTGTGTCCATATTTTTTTAGAGATTAGCCTGCAGTTTTTCTTTCTGGTTGGATCTTTCTCTGGTTTTAGAAATAGGGTAAATCTTCTCTAAATTAAATTAAATTAAATTAAATTAAATTAAATTAAATTAAATTAAATCTTCTCTAAATTTCTTGGAGAATTCTGCTGTGAACCCACTGGGACCTGGACTTTTGTTTGTCAGTAGGTTTGTTACATTATAGTTTCAATTTTGTTTCTTATAGGAGAGTCATTTAGAGTTAGTTTTTTTCTTGACTCAGAATTGGCATTTCATCTGTGCATAGGAAACTGTCAGTTTCCTCTGTATTTTCCAACCAGTTAGAATGAAGATTTTAGAAGTAGGTATTTGTGATCTTCTGATTTCCCCTAGAGTCTGTAGTGATCTCGAACTTTTCAGTTTTCTTTGCATGAATTTTAAGGGGTTTTTCTTTCTTTTTTAAAATTAAGATGCCAAGGAGTTTATCAATTTTATTTATTCTTTCAAAGAGGCAACTATGACTGATTTATTCTTTGCATGATTTTCACAATCTGCAATGCATTAATTTCTGATATAATCCATATAATTTGCTGCCTTATTTGGACTTTGAGGTTGACTTGCTTGTCTTTTCCTAGGAGCTTGAAGTGCAGCATAAGAGCATTTGTTGGGGCTTGTTCTGGTTTCTTAATGTCAGAATTCAGTGCTATAAATTTTTCTGTGAAGACAGCTTTCTTTGCAGCCTACAGGTTTTAGTAAGTTGCATCGATATTTTTGTTGATAGTAAATATTTTTAAATTTCTTCATTAATTTCATCTGAGATGTACTGATTGTTTAGGAGGTTGTTATTTAATTCCCCTGGGATAATTTCAATTATTTTGCATTTACTTAAGAGTTCACAGCCAGCCTGATAGATGAGCAGACTAAAGTGTCTTCTCTGGCAGAGTGCAGTGGCTAGGGTTTGATCTCTGGCATGCCATGTTGGCCTCATCCCCAGGGCAAGTTGAGATGGTAGTTGAGACTGGGCATGGTGGTATGCACCTGTAATCTCAGCACTTTGTTGGGCTAAAAACAGGCCAAATACTACAAGTTAGATCTATGTAATGAATCCCTGTAGACCCTGTTTCCCCTTCTAAATGCATTTAAGAAAAAGAGTTCTCTGTGTGCTAGTATATGTGTCTATTATGGAGAATATCCCATGTGTAACTGAGAAAAATATGTATTCTCTTTTTGTCAAGTGAAACTCTCTGAAAAGTTCTACCAAGTCAATTTCTTCACAAATTTGCTTTATTTTTTTTTTTTTTTTTCTTTTTCTGGGTTTTTGCTAGTTGATCTTTCTGTTTGTGACAATGATGTGTTAAAATCCCCCATTACTGTTTTATGACTGCTCATTTGATTTTTCATGTGTGTTGAAATTCATCTGTTGTAGGAAAGTGCTCCAATATTGGGTGAATATACATTTATTATCGTTATTTATTTGTCTTGCACTTTTCCCTTAACAAGTATGTAGTTTGTCTCTTTAGATCAATTTTGGTTTCAAGTTGATATTGTCAGCAACAAGGACAGGTACCCCTATTTTTTTCTTATTTGCTGTGGCATGGAGCATTGTATTCCAGCCTTTGTCTTTTAGTCCATGGATTTGCTTTTGAGTTAAATGTGTTATATGTAGTGTTCTTTTGCATTTTATTTCTTAATCAATTCTGACAATATGTTTCTTTTGATTGGTGAATTGAGGCCATTTACAATGATAGTTACAACTGATATGCATCAGATTATCTTTATCATATCATTTTCCTATTATGGGGTCCATAATTTTTCTTTCTTTTTAAATACTTGGTCTTTGTTGTGGTTCCTTTATGTCGTTCTTGAAGCTGTGATCATTTCTGTCTCTTTCTAGACAACCTGTCAGTTGGTTTGGAGGTCATGAATTTCTTCAATTGTTCTTTGTCATGAAAGGATTTTATCTGGCCATTGAATTAGATAGATCGGTTTGCAGTGTACATCAATCTGCACTGGAAATTATTTTCTTTCAGGACCTGAAATACTTCCCTCTTCTTGATTTGATGGTTTGTGTTGAGAAATTTGTCATGATTCTGATGGGCTTCACATTGTAGGTGATCTGTTGTTGCCCTCTAACAGCTTTCAATATTCTGCTCTTTTGCTGAATTTCTATGATCTTGATTGTTAAATTTCTAGGTGTAGATTTATTGTGATTATGGCTGTGTGGAGTTCTACGTATGTCACTTACATATGTCAGGTTCTTTTATCATGTTTGGAAAATTTTCTCCTAGAACTTCTGCAAATAGTCTCTTAATGTTACTTGTTCCATTTCCTGTTGCTTCATTGACACCTATTATTTGAATATTATTTTTGTTTTATCACCTTGTATTTGCTGAATTATTTCCTGGCTTCTTGTTAGTTTTAAGATATCTTTAATTTCACATACATTAGCTGTAACACTGCCTTCATGTCTGAAACTGTGTATTCAGTTTCAAACACTATTGCCAGGTTTCAATGAAGTACTTAATATGCCGGATATATGTTTGAATCTATTTTATGCATTCCTATTCTTTCCTTTACTGTTCACTCAGTATTTCCATCATTTGTCTATTGTCCTCTATTTTCCTAAGTCTTCTTTAGCTGTGATGAGCAATTCTTTCACAATTGTTGTCCCTTCTTGTTGGACCTGAGAGATTATTTGTACTCTTATTTCTTCTATAGCCTGATGGACTTATTTCTTTATCAGTTGCAATCATTTTAGAGATTTCACGTGTGCAATTTTCAAGTTCTTCTGTATCTTCATCTCCTGGATGTGTTCTGGGTGGGCCAGAGGTCTGAGATTGCCTTTAGCTCTTATGTTTTGGCATTTTTGATGCTCCTCATAATCACCCAGACTGAGTTCAGCAGACTTCCCAGAGTCCATTAAAGTTCTTAAATGGCCCCCCCGAAAACTCCATGCCTGATGGATTTGGGCCTATATGTTGCAGCTTTTCTATGTCCCACAGAGCACTCAGAGTTCTCCAAAGTTCTTAAAAGTTCAGAGAACCACTAGCAGAAGTTCCATGCCTGCATGCTGAGGCTTAATGGAGGTCAGGGCTTACCAGATTCTGGCAGGGTGCCCAAAGCCCACCATGATTCATTTTTTATAATTAAAATGAGCAGTGTTAGGGACTGGTAAGATAGTTCAGAAGACTAAAGTGCCTGCCTAAGCAGGTTCACTCACTGGGTTTCTTACCCGGGTGATCTGTGTCAGCCCCACCGCTGGGGTGCACTAAGATGTTGATTGAGACTGGGCATGGTGGCATTCACTTGTAATCCCAGCACTTGGGGATGCTGAAAACAGGAAGACCATGAGTCTAGTCCGTGTAGTGAGACCTGTAGGCACTGTACTAAATACATAAAATAAATTCTGTGTATTAACCACAAGTATATATATATATATATATATATATATATATATATATATATGGATATATGGCTGTATATGTGTGACAATGTATGTATGTGCTAGCATACAGAAATATATAATATATTAATATTAATAACTAATAAAATATATTATGTGTAATATATAGTAAATTCAGGATGTCTACGATATTGTGAAAGGGTTTTGCAGTGTAGAAATCATCTCACTGCAGATTTCCATGCTCCTTCTGTTGACTGTCTAAATTGCATTTACATGTTTTTTTTGTATTTTTTTAGGAAAGGTTCTACACGGTGTTCAGGGTCTCACTATTAGATCAGGCTTGTAGTGATCCGCCTGTTTACGGCCTCCCAAGTGCTGGGATTATAGGCACGCATCACCATGTCCAGTCTCAATTGCCATTTCAGCATTCCCTGGGGGCAGAGCCAGCATGGCAGTCCCAGGGAATGAACCTCTGGCACCTGCGCCTACTTGCAGTCGCTTTAATCCACTAAGCTATTTGGCTGACCCTTAAATTGTATTTACTTTGATCATTAGGAAGAATGCCAACTCAGAGAAGTTCTGGTAAAAGTAGAGGTGATCTTGAATATTGCTACAAAAGAACCTCTCATAGGAGAGGAACTAGAAAGTAAAGTGAAAGGGAGAAAACTTAAAGTTATCTAGAACATTACCTGAACCTACAGCCTATATCAAAGTGAGATGTTGTCTATCTTCCATAATAGCCAAAATTTTTTAAAAAGACATTTGAGGATATATTCCAACTTCTCTACTGCCTAAAGACAAATTAAAAATAATTCTGATTTGTGGCAGTTATATTTGCCCACGTTTTTTATACTCTTCCTCTGCCAACTTCCAACTGGCTTCAAATAGAAGATGCATTTTTGGTTCAATTTATTATAAAAGAAGTGTGACAATAAAACATACAGTAGATGCAGAATAATTGATGGAAGGAGAAATGCTTTAAATTGTAAGTAGCACTTGATGCTTGAATACTTGCTGGAAAATGGAACTTAACCTTACATGATATTACGATGAATGATATGGTATGAGACATGAAATGCTCATTTCATATGCGCATGACAATGAGAAACTTCTAATGCTTTCACAAAATTATTAAAATGTATTTTTTTCTTACCAATGGTAAAAAAGTCAACAGAAAAGATGGGCATATATGTCTTTTAAAATATACTAATAAAAATTTTAACATTCTAGAAGTGTGTTAGTTCCAATCCATAGATAACTTTATTTTATTTAATTTATTTTTATTCTATTTTTGCAGTACAAATGATTGAACTCAGGACCTTGCACTCGCTACCATAGATAACTTTAACTATAACAGATTTTATGATTACCACATAGCGTTTTAAAACGTTAAACGTATGTATGTTAACTTCATGTGTACCACATATGCATTATATTTCTTCAAGAGAAAATTCTTCAACATACAACTTCATGACACATTAAACAATATAACTAACATTTACTATATTGTGCTAGCAGATGAAAGAAAATCATCCCAACATGTATGATGCGCATATTGCCAGACCATTTGTAAATAGGTGCTACAAAATGAGGACGTTGCAAGGCAAGGCTTAGGTAGGAGATACATTAACACTGAAATCTCCTTTAAGGTGCTGAGGTATCCCATGTCTTTGCACAAATCTAGGGGATATTTTAACTAGTATGGCATGGAAGCTTAATTATCTATTCATATGAGAATGAAAGAATAGATAAAGGAGTGATTTGATTCTGTAAGTAAAAGAAAGTTGGGATTGAATGGAATTTATCCCTAGCATTTCTTATCATTTATTTAACATCCAGAAAAATAGTTGAATTTACACTTAGATGATCCAAGTTTCTCCTCAGGCCTAATAATTTTCGTAGTTAGTACCCTCAAATAAGTCGCTTAATCTTTCTCAGATTTAAGCACACATTAAAGTGTTTTTAAAGAATCAAATGGGATGAAATAAATGGAATCCAATTTAGAACTATCATATGTTAATACCAGGGATCCTTCCCAGTGAACATTACTCAAATACTTGAAGTATTTAAGTATCTCAATATTTTAAAAATTCATAACGGTACCTTTTCTCCTACTTTTAATGTATTTGCCTAAGATTTGTGGTTAATTCTTGACAAGATATTTGGCTATTGATTGAGTCCTTGACAATCTTGTAATCAGTTCTGAACTTTCAATTTAGAACAACATATTTTATTTAATCAAGCCAATTTTTTCTTTATTCTACCAAATAACAGTAATTAATATGGCCTTTTGCTTAGTATAAAGTTAAATAAAATGTCAATTGTGTTAGAAATCCAATATCTTTTATTCATATACAGAGTGCGTGAAGGCAGAGCTATTACTTGGCTCCAGAAATCAAAGTCATACCATATCTTCCATCAGGCCAGATATTGACAAGAAGAAGATAGCATTTTAAGTAATTAGAGAAGAAAAGCTAGATATATGATACTATTCGTGTCAACAAAAAATGGTAAGACTAATGTATGATGCTTGTTTATAATTGTAACTCTATAAAGAGTTACATATCATGCTTGTACTAATAACACTTTCCTGTATCTTATGTTTTAGAAAATTGTGATGACACAAAAACAAAATAAAATTTCCAAATCTGACAGATTTTTATTTCTCAGGTACAAAGTAGATAGTCACATACCAAAATTTAAAGTTGAGAATCTCTAACTATTAAGAAGGTAGCAATTATCTCCAATATATAATTGTACTCATAATACAATACAGCTTCTTATGATCAAAGCTATTAGGTGATTAACAGATGGTTAATCATTGGGGAATTTCTTTAAAATACTAGTCATTTGAAATTCAGTGTTCATAATAACGCTATGTTGTTCTCAAAAACCTAAGATTTCAATTTCTAACCAAAACAAGTAAATGAAAACATTGCTCAAGGTACTTGTGTATGCTTTCGGTTTATTTCTAAAAAATAAATATTTTTTGTATTTTTAGCTAAATAGTTCAATAAATTTATATTTACAGTAACTGGGTTATGTAGGCTACATTACAAATGATAAATCTATATGTAATATCTGTAATTTGTGAGATGACAAGAATATATATCTATTATTGAAGCAAAATTCCAATTCATTTTTCCCAATTTGATTTTTCTTTCAATTTCTTCCTTTTAAATCATTCTACTCCCTTAACCTTTTGGCACTGCTGAGTACTTATGTGGTATTAAAGAGTGACAACATCCACTTGCATAAGCCACTTACCCTAGACTTGAAATATCTAGTGCAAGATGCTAGTGCTTAGTTTGCAAAAGTACAATATTTGTAAATTTTTTCACAATCTAAATTGACATTGAAGTTTATATTTTATAATGATCTGAAATGCCTTATCAAAGGTAATAGCATTCCTCTAGAACATGTGATCTTTTAAATGCATACTCCATGAGTTTTTATAAGCTACTGATGCTATTTTTCATAGTTTCTAGTCTCAATATAAATAAATCTATCAGTCAGCGTATTTGAAAATGTACTATGATATCCAGGCATTATCTGAAGGAATGTCTATATTGAAATGCCAGAGAAATAGGTTGGAAAGTTAATCTTAATGTGCTCTTTTATTAATACTTGAGAATATTCTGGGCCACAATGTTCATTTTTTACAAGTTGCATATACTTTGCAGGATTTTCTGACCTCTAGTATGTGGAAAACTTTTACCAAATTACTGCTTAATTTTATGTGGTTGCACAAATTTCTTAAAGCTAAGACTTTGAATTGTTTTTCGGTTCCTCATTTAGTTGTATTTTGCCAGCTTTTTCCAGCAAATTAACAGGAAAAAAGTTGTAGGGCATTCATTAGAATGCTGAATGCATTTGGATGGGTAGGCACTTTAATTATGAAGCTTCTCATTTTGTGCGTTTGTTTGTAATAAAAGTAGGTAGTTATGAAGACAGTTATAGCTACCTGGACATAAAGAAACAAGACTATTCAAGCATTCATGCCAGTCATGCATATATCTAAAATACAGAAGTAAATATTCTATCTGTAATTTTGTTCGACTGGTTTTTATATTTTAACATTTCCAGGAAGTCTTAAATGAATCACACAAAGCTAGTCCATCAGTTCCTTAATATAAAATGAATCATTTTGAATATGATGTTTAAAAACATAGTTTTCTCAAAAATGATTATCTTGCAATGTAAAAGTATCCCATCTTCTCTGAAAGCACAATAAATCAAGGGTGGAAATGTAATTTGGTTTCATGGCTCAATGGATTGAACACATTCTGAATACTGCCTCCACACATGAAAAACAGGACAAGGAAAAATAAAATGAAAATTTATGAAGTACAGTATTTTCTAATGCTGTCAACCTACCTTTTCAGTTGCAAAGAAAAGTGACTATATTGTAAGAGTTATGTTTTCCTGTAATTTCTACC
Organism: Myocastor coypus; assembly: GCA_004027025.1. Lineage (NCBI taxonomy): Eukaryota > Metazoa > Chordata > Mammalia > Rodentia > Myocastoridae > Myocastor > Myocastor coypus. The sequence continues at coordinate 60,094 of PVJA010005296.1, read as the reverse complement.
CTTTATTTGATTGTATAGCTCCTACCATTTAATGAATATAAACAGTATATTGAAAGTAATGGAATGAAACAAAAATGTAATCTGGTAGAATAAAATTAATGAAATTATTGTTATACACTTTAGTTGAATTGTCTTTTTGGAAATAAATAATTTATTAAGAAGCTATCAATCTAACACAATGTTAGTGCAAGAAAATTCCAGGATTAAAAATGGAATAACATTATAAATGGTTTATTATTTCTGGAATCTATTTTCAAGAACATTTTATAAAAGTGGCATGATTGACTTCCATTTAAACTCTATTCTGTTAAGGAGCAAAAATAAATATCTCTTTTTGGTAAGGTTGTTGCCACTTACAACTTTTGTAACTTTCTGTTAATTACTTAAATTTTTGCTGCTCAGTTTCCTTTTCTATAAATTAGGTTAATCAAAGTTACTATCTTAAAATATATTAAAATTATTAATGAAAAACAATTTATAAAGATGGTCTAGTACAGTACATTTAGCAAATGAGTATTATTGCTATCATAATTAAAATGTACACGCTCTAATGCTCTTCGCAGGACTGATATACGAAACTATTTCCTTTAGAGAGCAGAAATATGTTTATAGAAGCTCCTTATTTAGGAAGAAAAGAGTGATTTGTTTTCACATCAATCTTCTTTGTTCAAAGCCATGATACTATCTAACACTCAAGGAGAAGCACTTTAATAAATGTTGCACTGGTGGGACTGTTCTTATGGATCGGCATCATCATCAATCCTCCACACCAAGGACAGAACACACCTTAAGTGTCAGATCATCTCTGCTTGGAAGAGAAAAGTTATTATACAAAATAAGTGTTTGATAAAAACTTGTATATTGAAAATAACTTTTCAATGAAAACCAGTTACAGGCTCCCTTATGGGAGCTGAATAAACCCACAAGCTCTCCTACGTGGGCAGAATATTCAATATAAAGTTGAAAGGCTGTGAGGACAGCTTGGAGGCAGAGCACCTACAGGGCAAGTACAAGGTCCCAAGCTGAATAATTTGCAAGCAAGTACCGTCCTTGCATGGTAGCTCCACTGCTTTCCTTCTGTGTGAGCTTCGATGTTACTATGCAACAGGATATTTGCGAAATATTTCCACTCATTGTTTTGACGTGTTGTGATCATTGGTGGTTATCTTACCAAATAAAGCAATTTCCTTTAGTCTTACTGAAACTTTCAATGCTAAACTTCCTTGCATGTATGCACACTTACGTGTATATATGCATATATTTTCTCATTCTTTGTTTAACCTATAATTTCCGTGTTTGTTTTTCTTCTAATTAAAGTGTAGGTCTTTCTATGCCTTTATGGTTTACCCTATCAATGATGTGAAGAAGTGTCATTAGTACACCTGCAAGAGGTTCCACTTATAAGTATAAAATGAAAATAAGAAGTCCTTTCACTGACCCTCAAAAATAGATGCTAGTTTTTCTCTAGAAGTAATAAGAAATTTAATACCTTCCTATAGGTAGACTATCCACTCTGTAAGTAGAAGATATGTATAAGCAGATAATAAAACTGTTTAACTTTATTTATTTATTTATTTATTTTTTGTGGGACCAGGGTTTGAACTCACGACCTTGCACTTGCCCAGCAGGCACTTGTGCCTCGGAGCTATCTCCCCAGCCCCAAAACTGTTTAACTTTAAACTCTAAAATGGAATTTAGAAAAGACAAACAGATGAATTGTTAAACAAATCTTATTTACCTATGAACAGAAATTCTGGTCCCTTCTCCATACGTTTATAATTTCAAATCATGTTTTACAAAGCAAAACTGAAGCAGTTGAAAGAAAAATTTCAGCAGCCCTTACCCCTGGATCTGCCTACCTGCCCAAGTACTGTACATTCTGCTCCTCCAGCTGATAGGATTGGGAAGCGCTCCTGATTCCTTGCCACGATGTTTTGGCCCTCATGTAGGAATTCTGCACTTGTATCTCTACCCTCACCTACAATATATCTCACCAAGCACTTCACAAAGTCTTTAATAATTTTGTTATTGTTACACTCCCTAACAAATCTCAGTGTTCATTGTCTTCATTTGTCAGTCGTAGCATTTGAACTGATGGCTCAGTTCTTTTTGATTTGCTTGACTTACATTTTAGGACACAAAATTGTATTTCACTGAATTCTTATTCATAATGATTCATTACTTCTGCTAGTTATATTTCTTTTCAATTTTTTAATGTTGAAATCTATAAGATTGAATCACTAGAAGTTTTATTTGTGTGAAATTGTTGAACCAGGTGTGGTAGTACATGCCTGTAATCCCATCACTAGGGAATATAAGACAGAAGGATCACTGAGAGTCCAAATTTCATAGCAAAAACCTTCATCATAAACAAACAAATAAATAAATAAATATTGTAACAAGAAAAAAGAAAGCAATTGACTTAGCATTTTTTTCTTTTTGCTTTTGCTGTTTGAGATAACACCTTGCTTTGTAGTTCAGAGTGTCCTTGAATTCAGTATGCAACAAGGGCCAGCGAGGAACTAGCAGTGGTTTGCTTGCCTCAGCTTCCTCAGTCCTGTGCTTACAGGTGTGTACCATCATGCTGATTGAAATTACTTTAGTAATCTTCTTCAATCATGTGACTGACAGGTCTGTGGTGGAGTACCAACGGAGGACCAACTTCTAACACTCAGCTGAACTGAACTAGCATAGTGTTGGGTGTAGAGGCTCACCTGAGGACTGTTGCGAGAAGAATAAGAGGCAGAACTAGAGAAGCAGTGGGAGACTGTTAGGAAAGTTCTTTGGATAAGCTGTTGGAGCTGTTGGAAGCTGCTGGCTCTTTCTTGGGTTGTTCCTTTGGAGGACCTTGACATGCTGGCTCTCCTGTTGAACTCAGCTGTTCTCACTGGAGGAGGAACTCAGGACCTATTGTCATTGAGAATGTCTACAGTTTCTTTTGGGGGATCTTTGGTCCTTACCTTGAACCTGGCTTCCTGGAGATGAGGGAAGATAGTGCACAGCTCAGTCTCCTGGAGAAGCTTGTCCCATTGGCTCTTGCAATGGGAACTCAGCAATTCTCATCATCTGAGGAGCTCAGAACCTCACTCTTGCTGAAAGTGGCTGTGCTCTTTTGAGAGAGCTCCAATTCTGACCTTGAGTGTTACTTCTTGGCTCCAGCTCAGATCACTCTGCCTGCTAGCACAGATCCTTCATCGTGCTGGCATTGACATTCTAGCTTCCATCACTGACCTTTGGACCTTCTGAGCACGGATCTCTCAGGTAAGCCTGCGTGAGGCATTGCTGTGGATCCTAGGCCGCCAACTGGACTTGAGGGAAGTGTTATTATGGGTTGTAGGTTTTCAGCCAGACTCATGCAGGATATTAGGATCCAGACCCTCAGCTGGACTCACTGGTCCTCAGTGAATAGACAGGTTTCCTGAACTCTTCATAAATGACTCTTTGGGTGGTTTCTTATAAAATAGACTTACAATATGTGCCCTGTATTGTACTGTTGCCCTTGCAAAAGCCTTAAACCATGATACAGTCTAGCTATAAGTTAAAATGCCAAAGTTAAAACCTAAATGAGATTTAAACTCAGAAAAACAGGCTCTTCCCTGCCGCCAATAGTATTTTCATTGGTAGTAACTATAAAATACTGTTCAAAAGTAATATGTACAGCTCACATGCAAAAACCTATTCCATCTGGATTCCTTCTCATTGCATTAATTACAATTCGTCCACTTCTTGCCATTTTCAATTTTTCTTTCTTCCATCTCATAGCTAATCTTATCAAAACACTGGTTAATTTTATATTCTTAAGGAAAACAATTAGAATTTGACCATCTATAATTTTATCTGATTTTACCCAAAATAATTTAGCTTTTTAAATTATGCATTTAGTATGCTCTAACTCCTAAAACTTCTTTGAGAGTGCTATATTCAGCACAGCATCATGCTTCAAAAACATAATTCATATGCATTCACATGCTTTTCTGCTTAAGACTTATAAATTATAATCCAGTAAAATTTTGTGCAGAATTAAATACGTCATAGAAATGTTCTACAAAGTGATATAAAAAAACCACACTCTTACTGTATCCTAGACTTACTTTCCTATTACAGTATCCTTCACTTCCAACTATTATACTCTCCTTCTCTTCCATTAAACCTCCATATGGTTGAAAATAATAATCACATTTCCAGTCTTTCTACATTTTCATTTTTGATGCGAGTGGATTGTTTCTAGAATGCCACCAGACCTGACATCTGCATGGTGGGTCTTTGTTCAATCTTTCTTGTCAATTTTACTCTTATTACCTGCTGAGTGAGTCACAAATTGCTTTCTTTACATATATTTTCAACTAGTTTTATTTATGACTATATATCACATAATGACAGTTACCAAATTGTAAATGTATACAATTATGGTACTCATACATTTTGACATTAAATATGTGGTTGTCACACATCGGTAAGTTTTCTGTTTTATTCACCATTGTCCTTTTAGCAGATAGCTTTGACCAGATTATATAAGGAGGTGCTAATAAATACTTGAGGAGGGAGTAAAACATAAAAACCATAGTTTAGAGGAATACAGCAAAATAATAGATCATTTGTGATTTTAAGGAATACTAATTAGTATATAAGCCATAATTTGATAATTTATCTTAGAAAGTATGTACAATGTAAGCATAAATTTAAAAGGAAAGGGCCAGCAAGTTAGCATAGTGGACTAAGTGCCTACTTCGGCAAGCACAGTGAGCTGGGTTCAATCGCTGGCACCAAGCACCATGCCAACCCCATCCCAAGAGTGCTGACCCAGTGAACCCGTGCCAGTACACACCAGCAATCCCAGCACTGCTGAGGCTGAAGCCAGGAGAATCACTATGAATCCAAACTACATAGTGAGACCCTGTGCCAAATACATAAAAAGAAAAGGAAAGGAACGGGAAAGAAAAAACTTTATTGAAAAATGGAGTAAGTCTGATTTCCAATATTTTCTGGGATTTTAAAAACAAATACTACCATATATATGTTTGTGATACTAAGAATAGAATCTTAGACCTCTTCCATGCAAGGTAAAATCATCACACTGAGATGTGTCCTCTCCTTTGCTATGATTAACTAATAAAACTGAGGCACGTTTAAAACATCAAACATAATATTCTTAATTCAGTATTAAGTTATCTCTTATCAGATTAGTAGACTTGCCATATGCTATTATTACTAATACAAAGGAGCTGTAATTTTATAGTATTTTAAGCAACCTTGTTTATGTAGAGGTTTTCTATGCCAATCCTTCATGAAATCACATAAATGATACGGCATTCTTTTTTTTTTTTTTTTTTTTTTTTTTTTTTTGAGACAGGGTCTCGCTACGCAGTTGAGGCTGGCCTTGAGCTCACTTTTGTAGCCCAGGCTGGTCTCGAACTCACACTGATCCTCCTGCCTCAGCCTCCCGAGTGCTGGGATTACAGGCGTGCGCCACCACGCCCGGCTGCATTCTTTTTTCTTATATTAACTTATTCATTGTTCATTCTTTATTCTTTTTAAGTAGTTATTCATACCATCCTGTTTAAAGTCTTATCTTTAGGATTTTCAAAATGAAATTAAAAGCTGAAAACATTTTCATTTTTTTTGTCCCTTATCTTCTTATTTTGGATATACATTTTAATTCATATATGTTGGAACTTCAGAAAACATAACTGTAATTAGATTGCCTAATGTTTCATTAACTCTTACTCTCATAATTATCTTCCTCTATTTTTATTATTTATTCTTACTAGCTCTTGCTTTCATTTTTATATTTTCTTATATGATTTAACTCCTGCTTCTTTGAAGTTTTTCCTTGTTGGGGAAATAGTCTCTCTGGTTCTTTGTCTTCAGTGGCCTCCATGGGTTCAAAACCGTCCTTACTGTGTTGTATGTGCGACTGTCTATTTAATTTCTAAATGATTGAGATATGCATGTATTATTTTCTTCCCATGCTATGCTGTCACATATCATAGACTGTTACACACATTAACTGTCAGATATGTCTCAGAATAATGCTTCAGGAATAGTACGACCAGTATATTTTACATATCAGGAAATTACTGTGATCTGAGAATAAACAATCACTCATTGATCATTTAAATGAATGTTCATTGGCTCTACTTCTGGAATCCAGATTCAAGCCAACATAAAAACAATCCACATGCTCTCTGTGTATAATAGAAATGCAGCCACAGGCTACCTGAGGCATTTGACTTCCAATGTAGTACCTAATTGGTTGTGTCAACTGGAACAAGAGATGTGCAATTAAATTGGACATTCATTGTTCTGAATGTGGCTGATGTTATTTTCTGAAGGCAGGAGCCCCACCTAGGGTCACTTGTCCCCTGAGTGGAGGAAAGGGATAACTAAAAAGGAAGGCCCACTTCTATTTCTTCAGAGGAGCTTCAGTCTACATCTTCACCATGGACATTGTCTCCTGACTTCCAGCATCAGCTCTTCAGCTTCATGATTTGAACTGACAAGGCGAAATACGCGGAGCTCCAGGCCTTCAGCTGGATCCTCAGCAGGTGCAGGGCACAGAGCAATCGCTCAGATTCTTCCTGACCACACTGTATGGGTGGCCACCGTCAGCTAATCTGGCAAAAAAAATTTTTCTAGGTTAAAAAAGAGGATTTATTTTTTGCACCCGTTCATTAAGTTTTAGTGCACAAAAGATAATACACAAACACACATAAGTGTCATTGTACAGTACAGTGCATATTTAATGGTAGTCAGCTATACGATGGTGCTCATTAAGGAAGACCACAGTTGACATAGGGAAACTGTTTTCCAGGTGCATTATGCAGCTATTTTTGTGCTGCTGAAAATTTTTATGTACTTGTATATCTTACATTAAAAGTGTTTCTTGAGTAAGCCCTAAGTGACACAACCAGCATGAATAAAAATAAAACATAGTGATCTAAGCATACACTGGGGGTTAAGTAGGCTAAGTATATTGGTGTCAGTATAGAGAACCTACATAATAAGTTATGTGTTTAGTAACAGAAAAAATATATATTTAATAAATTGGCAGTAAATATATATTAAGTGCAAAGTCCTATTACAGAGATGATCAGAACTTTTCAAGATAGAAAAAAGATAGAAGATGGCAGAAATATCTAGTTTTATGTATTATCTGATGTGATGGAGATTTATTGTTGATTTGGAAAATGGGAAATAAGTCTATATCTGAATAATGCTAGAAAAATCATAGCTCAGTAAAGCATTCATAAAAATTCAAAACTTTACTGTATAGCATGGTGACTAACACGAAATCATTTTATTTTATTTTTATTCATATTAATGAGTAAAAAGGTAAAATAGGAGTGAAACAGTTCAAAACAGGTTAATTGGACAATTACAATAATTAATACGTTGCATATTGCTGTCTTCATGGTAGTTATTCAGAGGATAAGATGCAGACATGACATCTTATCTAAGTAATATTAGTACAAACTTTTCTTCTCATTGAAGTAACAGAAAAGAGCTGTATATCTGTCCTAATTATCTTGCACATCCATATATTTTTTTTCACAGCAAATTGGTCCTTTATTTATATACTTTTTTGTTTGGTTTTGTTGGAGATAGGTTTTCCATTGCTGTTAGAGCAGATGTATTTGGAGAAGTCTTTAAATGATATTTTCATACTTAGCATGTAGAAAAAAAACAAAACAAAAAAAATTCTCTCAGACTGTCTGGGAGAGTAAATTGATCAAGCAAAGGCTGCAACTCACCCAAATAGCTTACACTGGGAAAAGATCCACAAGGTGCTTTACATGGTTGCAGGGTAAATCCTGAGGGGATTTGACTGAACTTCTCACATAGCAAAAGTTACATTTTTTATTATATAAGTATTGCTTTAACATGGTCTTAACCATCCAGCAGAAAAGTGTAACTATGAGGTACATAAAGTAAAGCCATATTAATATGCTGAGCTGTAAATGGCTCGAATCAACAATCTCGGACTATTGACAGTTCAGCTGCTAACTCACTACTTTTATGGATTATTGGACTATATTGAATTATTTTGTGGAATTCAAGTACTTAAAATCCAAAATCATTTTATAGCACTGAAAAAAAGCAAAGTTATCCCCTACAAAATGTTAAATGTTTGACATAATGTAATTGTTAATTGGCTTTATCCATTCACTCTACAGTGCTCACATATGTCAAAACGTCATATAGTACATAACTAAATATATATAACTTATATATTTTAATGTACAAATATATATTTATATGCCAATGAAAAGATTTTTTAAATTGAGATTTTGTTTTTTTTTATTTTTAAGGCAAATAAATATAATAAAAAACAGAAGATATACAGAATATGATAGGAATTCAAAATTGGTTTTTATATTTCATACTGTCTCAACATTTATTTATTTATTTATTTACTTATTTATCTATTTATTTAGTCTTTTTGAGACAGGGTCTCACTATGCAGTTGAGGCTGGCCTTGAGCTCACTTGTGTATTCCAGGCTGGTCTCTCGAACTCGCACTGATTCTCCTGCCTCAGCCTCCCAAGGGCTGGGATTATAGGCGTGCACCACCAGGCCAGGCAAAGTTAGTTGTTTAGATCACAGATATAAGCATGAAAAATGGGTCAAAATATTAAATAGGAAAAATAGCATTAGTTATTCCTTTTTGTAGATCAGAAGAAGTGAGCTGTAGGATTATCCTAGCTAATTTGTGTAGAGGAAAAGACAAAAGGAAAGAAGAGAAAACGAATAGTTTTACAGAATAGAAAACCAGAACTGCTCTAGTGAGTATGGGATCACAATGATAAAATATATTTAATAGCTGGAGCCTGTTCTGGTAGAAAATTTGCTTCAAAAGAAACTAAACAAAAAATAATTTGTGTTGCAACATAAGCAAACACTGTAGACAGAAGTAGAAACATCTCAAATTAGAGAAAGACTAACATATGAATCCACGTCACACGGGTCCACTTTAAAATGACAAACTCATTTCCTTAATAGCTTATTTAGCACATCCACCTCTTTAGCAAAAAAAGTTACAAGCACTGTATTTAAAGCTAACTTCTAAGACCTAACACTAACTTTAAGCAACTGAACTCTAACTGCAAATGATTGTACAAAAATTTGCAAATAATATCAAAACCTCAACAAAATAAGAACTGCAACACACTGAAATTTAACTAGTGCATACATGCCTACCAATAAAATGTAACCTGCAGAAGAGAAACATTATTATTTGGTTTGCAGTTCCCTTAAAATGCTTAATTATCTATCATTTCCTGTTGAGAATGTAGCAAGTAAAATGAAAAAAAAATGGAGGGAAACAAACGACACTTGAAAGCCTGGAAGAGAACAGTTCTAGTACACAGGAAATTAAGTGTTCTAATAATTAAAATTATCTTTTAAAAAGTTCATAATTTCCCTGGGAAAAGAAACTAGCGATTTATACTTCTGCAATATGTGTGTAAATGAGCAATAAAACACACGTAATTTTGTTTCTAGTTGATTCATTCAGCAATTCTATTATCTTATCTCCAAGACATGAGTTAAAAAAGTACCAAATTATTTTTCAGTACTTCTCTAGGTTAGATTATTCTTGATTTTTATAATCAGATACTTTTGTCAAGAATTGAATTAAACAAGGCCAAATGTCACTTAATGGTTCTCTAATAACTTCTTTACTGTGAAGTATTTAATATTTTTATTCAATTGCAATGCCATCTCTTATGTTTAAATAAACCCGTTCTAGTTGTCTGTATGTATTTTAGATTTGTCTATCTTATATATTGACTTTTGTTATTTTTACTATACCTTAAGATGTGGCAATGAACTGCTGCATTTCATTTTGTGTTAAAAGTTCATTCTTATCTCTATCAGTTCATCCACGTAATAAACTCAATTTTCTAATTTTATACTGTGATACAAGTTCAAACTAATAGAAAGGATGCAAGTGTAGTTTAGAAAACTCCCATAGACTCTTTCTGAAATTGGACTAAATTGCTATTTATCCCTGTTTCCCAATTCAGTCTGATTTATTTTGTGTATATAAGTTTAGATACAGAGACTGGGAGTGGTGGCACAAGTTCGTAATCCCAGCACTAGGGAGATAGAATTTAGGAGGATCACTATGAGTTTGAGCTGTGCAGTGAATAAATAAATAAATAAATAAATAAATAAATAAATAAATAAATTGAGATGTAAATCATATGTACACAAGTATATTAATTTTCCTACCCCAATAGAGACTAAGTTGTGGGACCATATTCCTTTTGACCTTAACATGTCATTGTATGCTTCCTAAGTAAAGGGTTTATTCTTATGAGATGATATTGTACTTACAAAATTTTGAACATTTATGTGAATATAGGACTATATTAAATCCATCATTTATATTAAAATTTCATCAGTTGATCCAGTAATGAATTCATAATTATGTTTTCTGGTTCAGATCTAATGTAATACCCTGAATTATATCCTGCTGTCTTTTCATTTTTATTTTCAGTACTCTAGCTTGAAATCTGTTTGCCTGCTTTGATTTAGATGTTTTGATAAGTACAGTGGACTGCTGTTTAGACTTTTAACTCAATTTGAATTTTGCGTGTATTTTGGTAGAAAATCATGGAAATGATGACTTTTAATGTGACACATCAGGAAGCTTATTTTAGTGAAATTAATTTAATGATGTAGTTAATACAGTCTACCAACTATATTTATTATTAAAATAGTGTTTCCTTTTATTACTAATAATTTACTTATCAAATGTCTGTCTGTAAGATTTGTCATCTATTAGTACTTTGCATTTTACAATTCTTTATGAGTTTATTAACTGATCTGTGAGACAAAAATCTACTTTCCATTCATTCATTCACTCACTCACTCTCTCATTCATTCTTTCATGTTAGCATTAATTAAAATTATTCTCCTAATTTTGGCCAATTGTTGGTCTTTTCAAGTGGATTTTTATTCCTTATGTTTCCTAGTCACACTTTGAATGCAATGCTATGTACAGTATAAGAAAATAATTCAGGATCCTACTGTGCTTTTCTTGCTTGAGACCGTGAATCAACTTTTAAAGAAAGTCTGGCAGCTCTTAGGAATGAAATTGTTTTATCTCCTTTCATTTTATTTTACTAATTTCCTGTCATCTCTATGTCTGAAAAATTGATAGCAAAAGAAATTACTGAATACTATTGCCTTTTACAATTTACAGTTATATAAACAAGGCCAAGAAAAATTAAAATAACAAAGGATAAGATTTCTTTCTGTAATATAATTTTTGTTATGAGAAATTTTACAGCAAGTAATGTTTTGAAAAGATAAGTTAATCTCTTCAATATAAAACAGCTCGGCTACAATAATTGTACACTCTTTTGTATTCAGCATGCATTACATTAGACAAGAATATTAAGCTTTCTAGGCACAATTCAGATTTGGCTCTGCAGGTAAGCAAACACAAAAAGATCTTCGATGCCTTTACACATATTTCAATTAACACTTACCCTTTGGATCAGCTTGCTTTTCTCTAAGGTAATGCCCCGTGCAGCTAAATGATGAACTTCCTTCCTCAGACAGCCTTAAAAGGTCTGAAGTATTTTTAATTGTTGATCCATGTGGAGAGATGATGGATATGAAAAAGAAATCAGCATTGCCCACTTTCACACCTAATAAAATTCTTGTCCATTTATCATTCACTACCCCAAAGCGCTCAAGATTAGTTTTGTTTAAAAATTATTTGCATTTAAATTATAGGGATATAGTCTAGTACTTGTATTTTATGACGGAGGTCAAAAGCTAAAGTCATCTGTAGTTAAATCATTTTTAAAACAACATTCCCTAGGGCATCTAAAAGCTTTGAGCATGCTACAAGATTTACTGAAAAGTTGTTCAACTAAGGCAATGCTGTGGAGTCAACAATGTACAAGGGAAAAAAAGTCTAATTTTATTTTCTGCCAGGTTGGAGCCTCAAACATATTCCAATAGAGTAATACTACTGAGGTAAGCTACCCTTTATACACAAAATGAAGAATTTATTTTCTGAAGTTTCAATTTTTTTTCCTTTTTTTATTGTTTAAATTTAACAGGAGTTATATTACATATTTTCATCACCAGATCAGTTTAGATTAATACATATAGGTATATAAACTTGATCAAACAATTAAACATTAACCCTTCTAAATCAACATTATTATTATTTTTTCTTTTTCCCTTTCTTTTCTTTGAAAGTTGACATATTACATACTGTCCTCACAATCGTTCTACAGAGTACAGTGTGTGGGCATGACCCATCTCCCTATTGATGTTGCTTAGAAAAAAAAAGAAAAGAATATACTTCTCTTTGGACTAAGAGGAAGCAGGTACATATACAGTCAAATGTTCTGCAATTGCAGTGGGCCACCAGTGAAGCTTGTGATGTTGGAGGCTATTGAATCTAAGCCTCCTAAAGCTCGTCTCACCTATCTAGCTCTGTTTCATGCATTATAATTAAGCATTTTTTTTTTTCCTGCTGGGTGGTTAAGGGCAAGTTGAAGCAAGACCTGTATAACAAAACATTCATTTCTTTTTGTTTGTGGCAGATACAAAAAAAAATGAAGTTTCAATTTTTATACACCAATTTTTCTCAAGTATCACGCAGAATTAATTCACTTCACAAACTTAAATTATGTTGTTACCTTTCAGTTCAATTTAAAATTGTTAAGTAGAGAAATTTAGAAATGCTTAGAATGAAAACATTAGGCATAAAATAGATTGTAATGCTACGTTATAGTAATTCTAAATAGATTGTACCCAAGTGCAAATTATAGATGTGAGTGCAAAACACAATCACCTGTATTCCTTCATTCACTACAAAGAGTACAAGGGGTCATTTCTCTCAAGCAATCACACTTTTACGTTTTACAAATATAAATGGAAATTAAAGTATTTTTCATCTCAAAAGGTACAAATCAACAATTAAATACCATTTTCAAAATTTTTCCAAAGTGATTCTGTTCATCTTAATAAATTTTATTTCAAGTAGGCAAATGGGGTATAGTTTCATGTTTAAAATTATTATAAAAGAATATTTGGTTGAGACTTAAATTTTATTTAAGATTGAAACTGTACCTGTACTGGATGCAGTATGTAGGCTATAATCTCAGCATTTGAAAAGTTAAGGCAGGTGGATTACCCAGAAGTAAGACCAGATTATACAGTGAGCTCAGCGCCATCCTGAAATACACAGTGACACTCTGTATTAACAAACAAAGAACAAAATGAAAAGAAACTATATAAAGTGTGTTCAGTGAAGAAGCAACATCAAATTGATTAATCCACCTGGTTCATACTGGCCTAACTTTGTATATAAATTGCCATCTAACATGTGATAAACTTGATTTATAATGAAGTGTTTGGTTTACATATTGGGCAGGTTCTATTTAAGATATATATATATATATATATATATATATATATATATGTATATATATATATATATGTATATATATATATAGAGAGAGAGATGTAGATATACTGTATTATGAATATTAATTATTACAAATAAACTTTAAAATTCTATTCTGCCTTTACATCATATCTCGCAAAAATATTCATGTAATTAAACTAATATTCTCATTTGTGTATTTTCAAAAAATAATAATCAAAATATTAAGAAATTAGTTCATGTCAATTTATAGTTACCATATGGTTACATTTTTAATGCAACTCTTTTTTCCATATGCAAAATATCAAAATATGTCTGTGTACGTACATATCTCTACACACATTTGTATATAAAAATATTAATGAATATGAAGATACAGTTCCATAATAGTCCCATGCAAGTGAAAGGAACCTATGAAGTAGGAGAGCTCAAGCCTGTCTAAATATCCCTTCAAAATTTTCTGAGGGTTCATAAGGATTTATTTTCACTGTAGACACGTGCCTTGATTTTTACACTTCATGTGTATATATTTGTGTAACAGAACTTACCATTCTTTAAAACATGAAGTAATTCAGAATAGAAATTTTTATTGAACATTGTCCCAGCAATGGCACCTTTAAGTTAATATACGCTTTTGAGTTCTCCAAGAATGAAGTGTATATTCAAGCAGCTTCTCTAAAAATTGATAGCTATTTGTCTTTAAAATTTCTCTTTGGGGACTGGGAATATAGCTCAGTAGAAAAAGCTCTTGCTTGATAAGCATAAAGGCCTGAGTTCAGTCCTTGGTTCTGAAAAAAACAAAAATCTCTCCTTTGCCTAGAACTCAGTGAATATGCCCATAGTTTACTACAGCACATGCACTCTCACTGAAATACTCTGCCACTCTCAAATATAACTTTTGCTACTTAATTAGTGATTAAACAGATCAGTGGATTCAACTTTGGCCATTGTTTTTAAGCCATTAGTTAGTCTTCTTACTTTCATATTTTATTTTATTTTATTTATTTTATTTTATTTTTATTTTTTTGGTGGGACTGAGGTTCAAACTCACGACCTTGCACTTGCCAGGCAGGCACTTGTGCCACGGAGCTATCTCCCCAGCCCCTTACTTTCATATTTTAAAAAAGTGATTTTCACTGTGTCGAGTATTTTTTACCTTTCTTAGATGATTATTTTTCAAGTTAGTTTTGTTGTTCTTGTTTTTTAAATGTATTTAGTTTTTCCACACTACGCAGCTCTGCATTGTGGTAATCTTTCTGCTATCCACATCTGAAGCACTGGAATGACAGGTGTGGGCCACTAAACCCTCCATCCTGGTTGGCTCAGCCCACTGGTGGCTGAGCTTAGCTGATTGTTTTGAGGATAACAAACTTCATCTGCTTGACAAGGATATATGCAATATTTACCAGCTCTTTCCATGGGTGTGTTGAGCCAGTGACCAAGTCAGAGAATGGTGGTAGATGAGTGAAATCCCATCACTAGGAAAGCTAAAAACAGGAGAATCCCTACAATTCTGAGCTGTGTGTCAAGACCCTATAACAAGTAAATAAATTTAAATTTAAATTCAAAAATTTGAGGCTGGGAGATAGCTCAATGGTACAAGTGTCTGCCTGGCAAATGCAAGGTTGTGAATTTGAACCCTGGTCCTGAAAAAAAAAAAAAAATATATATATATATATATATATATATATATATATATATAATTTTTATATATTAATCAGAAATATGCTGATTTTAAGTGGTGAGTAGTAGAGTCTTTATGATATGCAATCATAGGTGTTAGGGCAAGAAACCTAAAAAATTGTCTTGGAATAAACAGACTTATATCTTTTGAAAGTCAACTTTTTCTCAGTTTTCAATGTATTTGGCATAAGATCTAGGTATGCAGTCCAGACTTAGTAATGCTCCTGTTTTCAGCCTCCTTAGTGTTAGGATTAGAGCTGTGTGCCATGACGCCCAGATGGGGTCACCAGCTCAGTGTGCCTAGGGAATGGGGCTGGCACAGTGAGGTGCCTGGATGAAATCCTGGTCCCTGTGCTTGCTATGCAGGCCTTTAGTCTGCTGATCTGTCTCACCATCCTGAGTCAACTGCTTACATTATCTCCTAACTGTTTTCAGAGTTTTGAATCAGAATAGTTTATGAGAACAAAGTTATACTGTGAATTTAATCTTAAAATGAAGTATACTAGTGGGAGTACACTTTTTATTTTCCGTGAAGTACAGCAGATGTTCGTATTCTAGTAATATCTTTCTCATCTGTTGTTTTGCCACACTGGTGAAGTATCCTTTGTTTCTGACCCTTTGCCTTATCTCCACATTTGCACACATTCCCCGTGGTTGTCCCCGCTGCTTTTGTTCAGCATTGTGGAGACTGTGCTAGGAACTTCTGTTGTATTTCATCTTCCTGTTTTTACTGTGCCTCTTTTAACTCTGTGTGATGCATTAATAAAAGAAGGGACACTGTATCACTGCTCCCAGTTGTGGGAAAAACCCTGGGCTTGTGTTTGACTTCCTTCACTTCAAAATGAGGATGCCTCATTACTGAAATCAAGTATTTCTGGATCTATTATGAGTCTTCATATGATGCATTAATCAGACAAATGTGAAGAATATCTTTTGATTTAGTAATCGACAGATATCTGTAAGGATTACTGAAGAGCTAGGTTTAACTCCTGGATGTTATATCAAAAACAAGTAAAGATGTCAAATATGGAAGCCAGATTCATCTGGTTTTATTAAAAAGAGAAGAGTGATGCTACCAATTGTGAAAATATATGTACATGATTTTTGTTTTCATTTAGCGATTTGGAAAACCACCGTATAGCAATGTAGTTAATTTGAGAACTTATTGATTCAAAAAATATGAAAATTTTATTCAAATAGTATCTGTTTTTATTTACATTGATGAACACAGTTATCCTTATATTGATCATTGTAATTATATTATCATAAAAATATATGTATTACACAATTTAGGTATTTGGTATATTATACAATTCATTTTTAGTGAACATAATAACTACATGTGTGAAGCTTTTAGTAGTTCTTTAATAATTCCATACATATGTACAACGTGAGAAGATAAAAACAAGGTAGTTAGCATCTCCTTAAAAGGAATCCTATTTTCAGTCTCCTTGTGAAACGTAATAAATGCTTAGGCATTAAAGCTACCATGTACCTTAGTACATTAAAATTCATCCTATAACTGCATTTTAGCACTTATAGTTCTATTTTTTTCAGTTTTTAACCCTTTCACTATTTTTAACCCCTAGAGAACCCTATTCAGTCTATAAAATCACCTCAGCTTCCACATATGAATGACTGTATATAGCTCCAATATAATTTTGTGTTTTCAGTTATGTTACATATTATGATTTAGACTATTGTTTCCGTAAATTGCATTTTACTAGATTGTATTCATTCTTGGAAATTTTTTACTGTTCTGTACTTACTAAACTTTTATTTGTCTAAAAATATTTTAGAGGGAGATGTAAAAATAGCATTAACTTGAATGCATCAAAAATATATAGATTTAAGAATTTTTTCTTAAATATAAAATTTATGAGAAAAATTTTTCCTAAAATATACACAGACTAATTATACAGACTACCTAAAATGCAATTTTCATCTAAAATAACAGACATAGTAAAATAAGACATGTTACTATTATTTTAATTGAGATTGTGTTAAATCTGTATAATTTTGGAAATATGGCTATTTGAACTATACTGATTCTGGTTATCCAGGAACAGTACTTCATTTTCTGATATCATCTCCAGTCTGCTTTTTCAGAGTGCTAGAATTTTCACCATTGAGTCCTTTTATTTCTTTACTTAGGTTAATTCCTAAGTATTTCTTTCTTTCTTTACTTTCTTTTTCTTTTCCGGTTTTTTTTTTTTTTTTTTTTTTTTTTTTTTTTTTTTTTTTTTTTTTTTTTTTTTTTTTTTTTTTTTTTTTTTTTTTTTTTTTTTTTTTTTTTTTTTTTGGTGCCTTTGTGAAGTACACCTGTTCTCTAACTTTCCTCTCAGTAAGTTTGCTGCTAGTGTAAAGGAACATTGTTGATTTTTGAGTGTTGACTTTGATTCTGTCACACTGCTAACTTTGGTGTTAGTTCTAGAAAACTCTAAGTAATGTCACAGCCAAAAATAAAAATTCAAATTCTTCCTTCCCTATCAATGCTTCTTTGCTTTCGTTCTTTTGTTTTATTGCTCATATTAGTTGTTCAAGAACTATACTAAACAAACATGGTCAAAACTTGCATCCATGCCTTATTGCTCATTTTAGAGAGAAAACTTTTATCTTCTTTCCATTTAGCGTGATGAAGGGAGTTGCTTTGTCATAAATGGCTTTTCTCAGGTTGAAATAAAGAATTTCTTATCTTTTCTCTTCATTGTTTATATCATGAGTAGATACTGTATCCTGTAAAATGCTTTTTCTGCATCTACTGAGATGATCATGCAGTTTTTGCCTTTGCTTCTGCTCATGTGGAGCTTTACCACAAACAAAATATCAGTAATATTCCTCACAGGCCTAGATGGAGTAATCCTGAAATTCATATGTAAGCAGAAGAGATCTGGAGTAATAAATTCTTGGGAACAAGAATAATGATGGATTCATCATGATCCCATATTTAAAGTTATACTGCAGAACCCCAAGAATAAAGACAACATGATATAGACAACAGAAGACTCATACAATAGGACAGAAGGTACAGAGGTTAAAAAAAATCCTCTAGGCATACTAATAAATATTATATTAAACTAAGTGGCCAAATCCCTTTTCTGGAAGAGATATCCTCTTTAGCATATAATGCTAGCAAAATGGGCTATCTGAATGTCAAAGGTTGAACCTATGATCTTATCCCTCACATGGCATTAAAATAACCCAAAATGTACCAACTATTCCCACACTAACTATGGGCATCTGAAAGTAGCAGACAACTCCTCAAATAAAGGAAGGAAAACATCCAATAAATACATGAGATGTTCTATATCACTGGCTATCAGAGAAATGCAAACTAAAATAGTACTGCGGTTCGATCTCTCTGGAAAAAAAGGGGGGGGGCATGAATAATTCAACCAAGGACAAATGATGGCAAGAAAAAAAAAATAGAAAAAGCCTGTCCATTGCTGGTGAGACAGTAAATTGATAAAATCACCTTGGAAATCAGTGTGGAGATACCTAAGAATACTTTAAAAAGAAATTCCACTTGATTCACCTATTTTCCTTGTAGATATCTTTCCAATCGAGTTAAAAATATCACCATGCACCATCACCACAGTGATGCATGCATACTGATATTTATAGCAGCACAATTCATACTAGTTAAAACTTGAAAACAGCCTATATATTCATGAACAGGTGAATGGAGGACAAAAGTGGTATTTTCATATGATGGAGTGCCATAAAAACTATAAACATGAGTAATTGGTACAAAAACAACTATAACAGACACTGTTAATTTGCTATTTTTTCACAGGGATCGAACTCAGAACCTTCTATTTGCCAGGCAGGCACTTGTATCCCTGATCTATCTCCATGGTCACTAATCTGCTATTCTTGTTTTGAAATTCTGTATCATATGTATTTTGTATGTTGCTCTGTTTTATCTTTGTTTTTATTTGTGTTTGCTTTCCTTTTGTTTCTACTCTTTAAAATAAAATATTAGGGGTTCAGTGAAATAGCTCAGCAAAATAAGCCCTTGCCTGGCAAATACAAGGGCCTGAATTCAATACCTGTTTCTGCAAAATAATAATAATAATAATAATAATAATAATAATAATAGTAAATAATAATAGTAATAATAATAATAAATAAATAAAATAAAATTTTGAAGAAAGTGAAAAAAAGAAAGCAAATGACCATTGAGACTAATATGTGAAGCATCTCTTAGACAAATAAGCTAAATATTGTATGGTTAATCTTAAAGAAAACTCAACATGAAAATGCAAATATTTTTCTCTGTACATATCATATATAATGTAATTTATAAAGTTTATGCAGTCTATGCAATATTATATGTATGACACATATAGAGGACGTCTTTTGTATGTTCTTTGGCCTATTGGTCTTGTTTTGAATCTGTATAAATAATAATTAGCTTCATAAAGTCAATAAGAAGAATAATGGAATCTGAAGTTGACTGGAGGTGGAGGAGGAAATTGAAATATGGTATATACATGTACTAATCCCATAAAGTTAATCTTATGGTCATATACTAAAAACATGTACTAACAAATTCCAGAAAATATTTTAAAATGAGAAAAATCAAACTCTTAAATTTTATTTTGAACATAAAATTATGAAGGCAGTATTAAAATATTTTCTGATAGTGTAGAAATGTAATATATATCTTGGAGACATGAGTAGACAATTCTAAAATGTTTCTTTTTAATAAAGAAATATAGCAATTTAAAATCTTTACTCTTATTCTTGTGGATTTATTTACTTGAAATAATCTTTGATTCATATAAACATATTAATATCAGAATGTGATAATATATCTATACTTCAGTGATGGCTTGATTTTATCAATGTAATCCAAAAAGCAAAATCCTGAAAATATGTAAATGTAAAAGCCTTTGAAGAACTAAAGAATACTTACCTAACAGAGAAGAATATCATCTGCTTTAAAAAGAACATGTGGACATGAGGGTATTCACATGTTATCAGTTTGGTAGAAAGAATAAACATCTATCAGATCATGAGAAATATCTATCAACCTGATCCTGTGGAGAGACAAGAGAGAGGAAAGTATCAAGAGGAACTAAATTTTTAGCTGACTCATAACTTTATTTTAAAGAACCTGATTTGCAGAATTGAAACAGTTCATGACAAGAAAAAGCAATGTAAATGTATAAAGGCTTTAATAGTGATGCAGTTTTGGAAGAACTGCATGAAAAGTTCTCCAAATGCAAAAGTTATATGCCATAAATAAGAAGCAAGTAGATGCAATTATAAACTGCTGAGAAATTGTATAAAATAGAGGTTACTAGAAGAACAGATTCAAAAATAAGTCTCTACATACACAGGAATGCCTTGGTTCAGTAGTATTTCTGTTCACAAACATTTCCGTTCTCACATACAAAGTTTGGACAGAATGATCCTTCTGTTGACAAACTCCAATCAGGTGACAAACACAGTCCAGCCATCTTCCCCACATAAACACAGATGCAGCTATCTTTCTCCAAACCATGAAACAAGTTTATAACGGAGCAACCACTAAACATGATTGGCATAGTAAGCTTACAATAACTATTTGTGTTTTGGGTATGGAAAATGCAAAAGGTTTTATTGCATGCTGGAGAGTCAGAGGATTCAGTTAAATGTCCAAGGTCTGGAGCTTGGTGCTGAGTCACTTGAGGCACTGGGTAGGGAAGATATAAGATCTGTGTTGAAAGCCTGGATGTGGAAGACCAAAGGCTCCTCTGAAGGAGCAGAGGTGAGAAGTCCTTTCTTCTCTTTTTATTCCAAAAGAGTACAAACTCTACATTCATGGTGGCCTTTCCTATTCAATAATTTAATCCAGAATCATAATAATCTTGTTTGCTAGGTATTTCTTAATCAAGTTGACACCAAAAGTAATTGCCACAGGGATGCAAACATCATGTTTTATGTATGCATTGGGGAGAAATGAGTGTTCTTAGCAGAGCTGATCTATATTTTAAGACAATATAGAAAATTATTGATGTAAGTGTGTAGAAGCAAGGAGGACTGCTATGAATAAAGTTTCTCAAATTGATCAATATTCTTCAAGATACTTAGATACTATTTGTAGAAATACTGGGCCTAAATGTTTACATAACTTACCTTCTGAATAATAACTACTTCTTGAAATCTTCAAATATTGGATCACATTGGGGGTTATGAAAAAAATCTTCTAAAGTTCTTAACATTAAAAAATATATTTTACACAATAAATTCAACATTATTATTGTATGTGTCTAGTTGTGCTCCGCAAAGCCTCATGTAGTTATGGGGCAGTCTTCTAGGGTTTGTAATTAATTCGTGATCCAATGCTAGGGTCAAGGGTGTAAGTGCGGCTGGGATTATGGGTGTGAGGACTATAACCAGCTTGGAGAAGGTAGATGAATGCAACATAAGGGAGAAAGATTTGCTCTCTGTTGCCATTTATTGTCACTACTCCTCCCTTTTGCTCTTGTTGTTTCGCTGTTTTGCACCACCATGGATCACTGCCCTCTGGCATGTGGTACTTTACTTTGGAACCAGCTGAGTATGGATTTAAATCTCCACAAACTGAGCTAAATAAATTTTCCTTTCCTTAATTTTGAATGTTGGATGCTTTGTCTAAGCAACAAGAGAGTAGTAACCCAGATAGAATTTTTTAGCAGAATTTTGGGATCATTGCTGTGGCTAAACCTGAAAATATGGGTTAGGAACCTTTGAAAATTGTTTATGGAAAGAGATAGGAAAGGTTTGGGAAGGTTGTCTGCAAAAGAAGAGCTGGAATACTTATGGCTGTTCCGTATGGGAGGTGAAATTCTGGTCACCAGAAGAGTGATAGAAATTCTGCCTGTAAAGATGAGGCTGGGTTAATTTCTTCTGGGGAGAAGGACTACATTGTCTATTGGACTCTAGAAAATCTATGTTATGGCTTGCTAAAAAGTTTCTATGTATTTGTTCATATCTAAGGCTTTTCCTGAGGTTGATGTTAAACATAGTGTACTGAATAACCTGACAAAAGTAATTTCAAAGCAGTAGAATATTGAAGCAGTGTCAGGGCTGTTGTTGGTGCTTTTAGTCAAATTTACATTGAAATCAAGAGCAAGGAGCCCAGTGGGATGATTTAATATGTGTGAGCTTGGTCAGAAATGGAGCCCCAATAATGTTGTGGAATGCAGTGATAAAGGTGAGATTATCTCCATTGATAAGAAGGAACAAGAGAATGGAAGATAGCCTGAGGGCATCACAAGAGGCATATCTCCAATCTTTGTAACCTCTGAATTGCAAGGGTAAGGAATTTTGCTTAGGAAAGAAAGCTGTAGAGTGTCATGTTCCAGAATGGTGGTGTTGGTCACACATGTTCCAGAATGTTGCAAACATAGAGAATTTGTTCCTCAAAATCAATGCCTGCTCAGAGATCCAGATATTCCATCCCTACAGCCATGAGAGAAGAAATCCTGGCTACTTCTCCAGCTGGCAGCAGACCTTGGCATCATTTATGTGGCCTTGGTTGTAGGCATTTAGATAATGCAAGAGTTCTGAGGTTAATTCTGTTTCAGAAGGCCTAGGAGGTCAGGCAGGATACCCCTGAGTGGGCAGTGTGTGAAGCATAGAGTGAGAAGCTTAACAGGAAGCAGAGACACCAGAAATTTGGAAAAACCAGGAACATGGATCATCTAAGGAAAATTGCAAGGAGGGAGCAAAGCCAACCTAGGAAGGAAGTCATGGGAGCTATCACCAAAAGTGCCATAGGGTGGAGCCATGTAAGGTCTTCTGAGTTCACAACTCATCACAGATTGCTTTGAATTTTCCACATGTAACTATAGGATTTAATGTTTGCCCTTCTGGATTTCAGACTTGCTTTCATCCCAATGCTTAGTATACCCTTGTCTGTAACTTCTGGTATGATAGTATTTATCTTGTGCCATTGAATGTCTGAATTAAAAACAAAAAAGAACAGAATGTTTGAAGTATTTAACTTTTCATTTGTCCATGAGCTTGCAGCTACAAATGTGTCTGCAAACTCAGAGGAGACTTGGGACTTGGACTTTTCAGCAATGTTGAAACTGTTAGAACATTGTCAACTCTTAGATATGAACAAAAATGCCTGTTGCATGAAAAGATGTACATGAGTCTTTGGAGATACAGGGCTGTACTATCATGGTTTAGATATAGTTGTTTCCCCAAAGCCTCATGGTGCCATAGAATGGATGTCTAGAGTTCGTGATTAACTCATGATCCAATTCTGGGATAATGGGTGTGAGTGCTGCTGGGATTATGGGTGTGATTGCTACTCCTGCCCTGGGGCAGATAGCCTGAATGCATCATAAGGGAGACCTCCACAAACTGAGATGTAAATAAACTTTTTCTTCCTTAATTTTGGGTTTTGGGTACTTGGCCCAGCAATGAGAAAAAGTAACCAAGATAAATGGTGATGAAATAAAGGCCAGGATTTCAAAACTTATATGATCCTTAAGAAAATTCTCTACTCACACATTTTAGTCTTATAGTAATTAGTATTTTATAAAGATAATATTTCAAAGTTTCCTGAGGTTACAACATACTGATTTTTATGCATATTTCATTTATTTATTAAAACTGTCACACACTATACAAAAGAATAAAAGCATGTTTCTAAAGAACATTTCCATTATATTAAACAATGTTACAAAATATATTTTTGGCTTTTCCAAAAGCCAAAATATAGTGAAAGACAGTGAGAGGAAAAATTGAATGACTTTTTTATTGTAAGAAGATTTCAGATGCATTAAATTTAATTCACATACTACACTCCAATTATGTTGCTACACATATCAATAAGTGATTCATCATTCAGAATCTTTTAGCAAAATTAAAACTCTGATTTTTTACAGTTTCAAATAATCATTTCTTTAATTATAGTAAATGTATGAATGTTGCAAAACCTCCAGAAAATAATTTGAGTCATAATTTTGTATTTAATAGTCAGACAGTTTCCTTCTTGTCAGATATTATTAAATACAAAGAATTATGAGTAGCATACAAATGGAATATTCTGTCTTCCTTCCTTCCTTCCTTCCTTCCTCCCTCCCTTCCTTTCTTCCTTCCTCCATGCTTTCTTTTCCTCTTTTCTCTTTCCCTGTTCTCCTATTAAATTTTTTTAATTTAAATTCTTTTACATCTTTTATTCATTTTAATGAGAAAAAAGACAAAACAGCAATGAAACAGTTTCAAAACAAGTTAGTAGGATGATTATAATAATTAATACCCTGCGTATAGTTATCTTCATAGTAGTTATTCTGAGGAAAAGATCCAGACCTGATATCTCATCTAAATATATGATTACAAGCTTTTATTCCCAAAGAAGTAAGACAAAGTAACTGTATATCTAACTTAACTCTTTCTTTTTTTAAATCTTTTGGTTTCTTTTATTATTATTATTTTGAACAGTTGACACACTGCACACTGTCCTCACAGTAGTTATGCAGAGCACAGTGTGTGGGCATGACCCACCTTCATTTTGATGTTGATAAGGAAAGAAAAAAAAGAAAAAGAAAAGAGAAAACAATTCTCTGAATTAAGAGGAAGCAGATGCATACACACTGGGCCACCATTGAAACTTGCAATGTTGGAGGCTATTGATCCAAGCCTCCTACAGCTCATCTCACCAATCTAGCTCTGCGTTTCATGTCTTGTAATTAAACTTTTTTTTTGCTGGGTGATCAAGGGCAAGTCAAAGCAAGACCTGTATAATAAAACATTCGTCTTTTGTATCTTCCAAGGTAAAATCCCCTCAGGATTAACTTTGGAACTATATATAGTACTTTGTAGAACTATTGTCAGTGTCAGCTTTAGGGTCGAGTCACAGCCGTTCTTGGCAAGTTTGCTTTCTGTGAAAGCCTGAGAGAATCTTTTTCTCTGGGTGACTCTCCGTAGACACACCATTAGTTCATTTATCCCTTTTCTCTGAGGTCCCATAATCTCCTTGACCAGAAAATTTAAGACATCTCTGAGTTATAGGATATCACAGCACAGGTTCTCTTATGTCCTGAGTCCTTACTGACCTTGAAGGACTAGGACTAAAATATTGACTATCCTCATAGCCCTTCTTTTTCTCTAATTTTTGATCTGTTAACTTACATTCTCAATCCTCCAGCAGAGAAGATTTGTGATACTATTACTCTATAACATAGGTAATTGAACTTATCATCACTGGCTTTCTGAATATCAAACATCTTTGACTAAGCTTGGAATTGATATTTTCTGACAATCATTGATATTCTAATAACTCTCCATAGAATGTGATATAAGAAGTTACACAATTTTTACACAGATATTTGGAAATTCAAGAAAATACAAAATGGTAGCCTGTCAAGCCTATGGTATTTGGCCCAGTCTTTTACTTTCAACTAATGCTCTTGAGAGAGAGAATATCAGTTACTGAGTTTACATTGGGAGCAGTACATATCAAAAAGATGACAGTGACATGCATTCTAAGCATAGTTTTAGTGTTACATGGTGCTATGATCAGTGTGCTGAACCTTTCGAAGGTTCTTAGGACCATTATCTTATTCATCTTGTGTACATAAGTGCATGGTTTGGCTCCTGATATGTTTCCTCTTTTATCTGCTTCCAGTGACTTCGTTGTTTAATCCATAACACATTCAGCTGTGTTATGCCCTTCAATTTTTATTTTCTTCTTTAAAGTTCTTATATTAGGGAAACTATATGATATTTACACATGTAGGTCTGGTTTATTTCACTAAGGAGTATATGTTCAATATGCATCCATTTATATATGAAGTCTTCAAACTTAATCTTTATAGCTGAGTAATATTCTGTTGTATAGAAAAACCACATCTTTTTCAACCATTCTTCAAATGATGGTCATTTTGCTTGTTTCCAAGATTTGGCTATTACAAATTGGGCTGCTATAAACATAGGTGCACAGGCATTGTTATGGTGTGATGTTTTCCGTTCTTCTGGGAAAATTCCCAGTAGGGGCATAGCTGGATTGAACGAGACCTCCAATTCTAGTTTTGTAAGGATCCTCCACACTGCTTTCCATAATGATTGCACCAAATCTGCATTCCCACCAGCAGCGGAGAAGGGTTCCTCTTTCCCCACAGTTTCCTATTAAATTTTTAAGCATGACCACACATTGTCAATGCTTCATAGGTTCATTATTCTTCTCTCACTTATACAAGAGATCAAATGGTAAAAATATAGCTCAGATTGGATAGAGGTTTCTCTGAGCCTGTTTTTTCTGTTATTTTTAGGTAGTACCTTGACAAGGTGATACCTAAGGCTATTAAAAATACGAAAAATAGTCAAAAGATTATCATCTAGGAAACTAATGTGATTCCCACCTGCGGCCATCTTCCATAGCCTCATGACGTGTCCACTGAGCACTGTGACTATACATTGTTTGTTCTCTCATCCTTCACCAAGAACTTCAGATCCATCCTCACCTCCCCCTAGCAAGGACTGAAATAGATACCTAGTAAAATAAATGTGGCAGATTAATTTCATTGGTCATCTTCATGTTTTACAACTTTTGGAACCTTTTTTTTCCTTGGACAATGCCCTCCTCCGTAACACGGGACAACAGAATTTCCCCTCACTTGTTAAGACAGAAGTAGCCAAACAAAGAAAGACCCAAAGAAAGATGTGAAATATACTTTTACACTTTTGTTTCCATTTCTACTTCTTGGACACAGTCAGTGCTCGAGCTAGCCTTGTGACAGGATCAGGTGACACGAAGGGAGAGCTGGGTTAATAAGCTGAAAGCAGCAACTCCCAGTCAAGCTGCTGCAGAGATGTATAAACAAGCCTTGTCAGGATGAGCAGAGCTGCTGAGCCAACACAGTCCTATGTAAGAAATTAGGAATGCTGGTGTTTATGCCTTCCTTTCCCAAGTGGGTCATACTAACAATAGCAGGTGTGACACAGAAGTGTTCCCTGAGGTGTTACATTAAGTACTAATTTCTAGCCCCTGAATTTTTAGGCTCAGGTAGCGAACTAAGATTTCCAGCCCCTTGAGTGGTGGATATGAGTTGCATTAACTTCACTTGTTGGACACTATGAGACTGGCTGAGCTCCCTAAAGCTCTATAGAGCAGTAGCATTTGACTCATTAAAAAGTATATGTATAGAAACACAAGAAGAGAGGGTGGAACAGACTAAAGTAGGGAAACAGAGACAAGGATAACTAAATTTATTATTTTTTTTTGTTTGTTTGTTTCAGAACCTTTGTTTGTTTATTCACTCATTTTCATGGCTGGCTCAGCCCACCCCGAGGGCAGGGCTGGCGCAGCATGTGGTGCCAGGGATCGAACCACGGTCCCTGAAGCCGCCCAAGCTTTCCCAAGCAGGCGCTTTAGACCACTGAGCCATCCAGACGGGCCCAGCTAAATTTAAAAAAGTCATTTAAATACAATTTTAAAACTTTGAATGCGGGGCTGGGGAGATAGCTCCATGGCATAAGTGTCTGCCTGGCAAGTGCAAGGTCGTGAGTTTGAACCCCGGTCCCACAAAAAAAAAAAAAAAAAAAAAAAAAAAACTTTGAATGGTATAGTTATTTATAAGATTATAAATCAAAATAAAATGTAAAATGGCAATGTATAAAAAAGCAGAGGCAATCGAAATGAAATCTCCACTAAAGTTACATGTTTTTCTCTTTTTATTCCTGAGTCAAGGTCTTGCCCACAGTTCAGGCTAATGTTGAGCTCACTTTGTACTATTGGCTGGTCTCAAACTCTTGACAATCCTACTTTCTGAGTATCCCAGTTGCTGGGACTACAGGATGTACCACCATTTCTCACCGTTGTAGTTAATTTTAAACACAAAATTCAGCAGTATATATACATTAAAAATATTTAAGCTAGGAGTGGTGGTACACATCTGAAATCCCAGCACTTGGGAGACTGAGGCAGAAAGATCATTGTGTGTTTATGTCCAGCCTGGGCTACAAAGTGAGATCAAATGCCAGCTTGAACTGCATAGCAAGACTGTCTCAAAAAAAAAAAATTATTCTAAATTAATCTACCTTCATCTTTATGTAATTATTGCTTTGAGATACATTTGGATATGACTATGACAAAATTGTTATGTATATAGCTTGTGATGAAGAAAATGTTTTATAATTTTGTTTTATTAAGAACTAGTTATTTGAAGTGGGAGAAAGTTTATATAGAGAGGTGATTTTATTTATTATTTTTTTTTTAACATGAACAGGCAGTTTCCACAGCATTTGTTTCACACAGTTCTTCTGACAAAGGAGCATCACATAAGAACACTCTGTGTACACAGAGAAGAAACATACAAAATGTTTTAAATGATACACAACAAAATCCCGCAGTATAAAAGACTGCATGTGAACTCTTCCTCACTGCGCAGACTAAATTTAATCAAGTGTTTAAATAGTAAGAAAAATATAATCTTCATGGCTCTTGTTCAGACTACAAAAGAGGGAAATTATTACCATATATATGATTTTTATATTAGGCAATTTTCTTTGATGAGTTGTACAGACAACTCCAAATACAGAGGCAGAAGTCTGTGTACTTTAAAGGAATTAATGTTGTGAATTAGAAACTTTTACAGAGTTACTACCACTGGCACTTTTCACCATAGTTTGTGAACTACATCACATGATCAACTTTTTATAACATTACATTTTAAAAATATATCTGAGTGACAATTTTATAGCATTCAACCACCGTGAGCTGCTTAAGAAGCAATGCCACAGTTGCCTCCTGTAGCGCTTTGCTGCTGATAACAAGGACAGTTCATTGTAGTGAAAAGAAATCCGGTGTCAAAATGGTTAAGCGGCTCCCATTTACTAACGGCCATTGAGGACCACCACTGGACAGTGAGTTCGTTTAGAGTGTAGATCCTAGAGGCAAACACCATCACTGGTTAAAACTTTTTCTAAAGAAGTCAGTTGCTGGGCTGAAAACTATTCCCACAAAACTGAAAGCTACTAAAGTGTTTGAATATAAACACTTTGTCTTGTTACCATAGTTATGACCAAGTTCTCTGCATCCTTTGGGATTTAATCTCGTGTGAATGGGTGCTCTTGACCTGCCTTGCCCCACTCCGATCGCCGCCTCAGGCTGGAGGCAGCCGGAGCTTCACCAGGGAACCCCTGCTGGCCAGGATGCGCAGCTGCTGCGCAGGGTTCGAGAGCC
The DNA here is from genome assembly GCA_004027025.1 of Myocastor coypus. Lineage (NCBI taxonomy): Eukaryota > Metazoa > Chordata > Mammalia > Rodentia > Myocastoridae > Myocastor > Myocastor coypus. Next base: position 30,824 of record PVJA010005296.1, on the reverse strand, counting down.
AGGCGCGTGGAGTTGGGCTGGAGGAGAACAATCAGGACCCGCTCATGCTGTGAGTGTAGTTCAGGGAAAGCAGAGCACCTTTCCAAACTGTGCACAGCATCAACAAAGAGACCACTGCTACGGGTCGAAGAGGACTAGGGAGGCACGCTCTGCCAGGTCATCTGTTCGCTGGGAAGTAGTTTGGGTCAAGTTAATCACAACTGGTGCCTTGGGACATGCAGTAGTCTCTAAGAAAGTCTCTGATCTCTAACCAGGCTCTAGTGGGTGATTCTTCTCGTGAATATCTGTTTCACGTAGGCAGTCAGAACAAGAAGCATAGAAATCCAAAGACATCTCTGGAGGACCATCCTAGCAGTGCCACCGAATACCCTGGGGTGGCTCCAAGCCACAGTGATCACACTTGAAGCCCACGTGCTGTACGAATCCACTTTCAGCTTGCACATGCTGAAGTGTCTGCTTTTTTAAATTTTTTAAATTGTACTAGTTCCTTATATTCAGGTAAATTCCTGTACGTGAGTGGAACAGTTTGTTCATCCGATGCCACCTCAGCAGTGCTGTCTGCGTGGCTGTGCGCGCAGGCCCGGTCATCATCCTCACCCATGTACGCTGGGGGTTCGTGCGAGGTCATGAAAGAGGAAGGTTTAAAGCGATGCTTATTAAGGGGATGCTGCCGTCTGCTCGTTGAAGGCTTTTTGGGGTATATGTATACAGGTTTGGTGTTCTGCCTGGAACAAGGATGCCGGCTTTAGTTAGCTTTATGAAATACATCTGTGCTCGGCTAGGAACCTGTTTTGTGATCTTATTGCCTAGCTCGTCTGCAGTCTTCTGCCAGCGTATTTCAGGAGGAGCTGTTCAAGCTTTTCTGCTCTTCCACGGTCCACAGCTAGTTAAATGTTTCGGGTTTGGTGTCATCGCACAGGCGGCCTCGTATCCTCTAGGGCTGGCTGTGGGAGCCCTTGGGACTGTCACTTGGAGGCAGCACGGAGTACAAAAGGGACTCTCCGTCCTTCTTAGGGTCCATGGGAGTTTTTGGTCTAGCAGGTAAACCTACTTTATCAAAAACTAACTTAACTCTCCTAGTATGTCTTTTAGGACTTTTAAACTCTCTTTCAAAGTTTTCAGGCCTATTGATATATTGGTCCCATACAATCTCAGGCAACTGAACCCCTCTCTGTGGATATGGAAGTCCTATACCAGCCTTCTTCTGGAGTTTCTGCACAGATCCAATGGGGTTTTTTAGTGCTTCTCTCTGGTGCTTGCCCAAGCTCTCAAGGTCCTGGACTGCCTTGGAGCGCAGAGCCTCAAGGACAGCAATGGTCTGCAGCAGTCTCTGATAACTGTGTAGCCAAAGATCTATCATTGTGGAAATATTATCTCTTTTCTTTATATCCTGAAGGAGTTGGAGCTATGTCTAGAATAGACCTTAAGCATCACGGTTTCAGACTCTCAGCTTCAGATATGGAGAATACTAGAAACTCTTAAATTCTTTTAGCTGAGCACTACCAGTATTAACACAGACCGGTTCCTGCAGATGTATTCCTTAAGGCCTTTTAGGAAATACTTCGCCCTGTGTTTGATTCCCAAGCATCTGTATTTATCTGTCGTCCTTGTTAATGTCCATGTTACACTGAGACTTCAGGTGTTAATTATTTCTATGGTTGTACCAGTGCAACTTTGTATCTTCCACACGGGGCTGCATGCCACAGGCCACTGGAGAAGCACCGCCATGGTGGCCATACTCTGCCCCGCCACTGTGCTTACTCCGGTGGCCGCCGCTGCAGGAGGCAGGACAGTGGTGCCGCGGTACTTCCAGGTCTAGGGTGATGATTTTATTTTTATTTATTTATTTTTTTGTCTTTTTGAGACATGGTCTCGCTATGCAGTTCAGGCTAGCCTCAAGCTCACTTTTGTAGCCCAGGCTGGTCTTGAACTCGCATCGATCCTCCTGCCTCAGCCTCCCGAGTGCTGGGATTACAGGTGTGCGCCACCACGCCCAGCTTAGGGTGATGATTTTAATAACAAAAACCATTTAGCTTCAAAACAGAAGCAGATATTAATGCATCTGCTTATGTTAATGTATTAATATGATTGTTTTTCTAAAATATATTTTTGTTGGCTTCTATCTTTGAAAAAATGTTCCAAAGCAAATGCTTATTCAGAATTGCAGAATAATCCATGATGTCAAAATTGTGTCATGTAAATATAATTTCAGATTAAAAAAAAAATTTGTGGAGAAATGACTAATTTCAAGTCTAGGAACAAAATATATCAGAGGAGACTCACAAATCTGGCCATAATATAAAATAGTAGGAAACAGAGAAGTTAGTAAAGTTGGGTCCAGGTTCTCCAAATATTATGCAATGTATCAATAGACTGTGGGCATAAATTGAAGAGACACATTCAAAACAGGTACTTTTAATTTTAATTTTAATTAATTTAATAAATGCAATGAAACAAATATCTCAAAAATATACTTACATCCATAGCTTTATAATGATAGTTCAACTTAAAGTTCAGTGTGCTAAAGACATTTGGTCTTGTTTATTTTCTTTACTCCTACATAACAAATGCAATGTATTACATAACCTTTCCAAAGACTTCCAGCTTTTGTCTTATAGGTCTTATAGCTCTGAACACTGCTGAGAAGTGTCTTGTGCATGAGTGGGCGGTGTTCAATGTTATGCTCAAAGGGTCAAACACAAAGTCGTCTTCTTGCATTTTATTTGTAGAACAGTCTATTTCCAAACTCATGTGGCTGACACAGAATTCGCAATCTCTTATAAAGTTCCATTGCCTGGGAGTTAAACCTGAGGTCCTTGATTCTTTCTGTCATTATCAGATGCTGGAAGATGTCCAGAGATTATTTTTTTCCCTTTAGAAGTCTGCAGAATGGCTGTTTAGTTCATCAAACATGCCAAGAAGAGTATCCTAGGCCAGTTTGCTCAAATGAAGTAGGATAGCAAACCCTAAATACAGATCATTGGCCTTCGATTCCCTTCCTTGTATTTGGATGTAAGCCACCAATTCACACTCAGAAAAGATTAGAAGGACGAGAGGAATCACTATGCCAGGGACCACATTAAGGAGGAAAGATTTATTGGACAATGAGTCCAGAATGGTGGTACATAGGAAGAACACATGTTAATGTTCTAAAACACAATAAAGGTACTGTAGTTCACAAAAATTGATTATATATTTCCTTAAGAAATACAGAAGGAGGGCTGGTCAAAAAGCTAAATGGATTAAAGCACTTGCAAGCAGGCACGAGGGCCTAGGCTTGGATCCCAGGGGCCTGCCTTGTTGGCCCTGCCACCTGCGTGCACTGAGAGGACAATTGAGACTGGGCATGGTGGCACATACCTGTAGTGCCAATGCTTTGGGAGGCTGAAGACAAGAGGATCACTATGAGTACATAATCTTCTGCTTCTGTTAGCACCATATTACTCTAGACCCAACTAAATGCTATTCATTGTTTAAGTCTTAGCAATAACATCTCTTATCCTTAAACTTTTGTTACCTAGTGAAAGAAAACTGCACCTAAGTTACTTCGGTGATTCATAGCAGGATTGTTTGTCCTCTGCCTTACACTTGTTCCTGGTTTCGGTTAATAGCGGCTTTTCTTTCTGTTTGTGGGGCAGGGAGGCTTAGAGCACTGTTTCCCTTTATCTTCCCCACTGAATAGTTCCCTGCCACGCTTTACCCCTGTGTCTGTAATGTGAAAAACATCCGTCCTACCTAAATTACCATTCAGGTGCAATACCTTTTTTATTTAACCCTGAGTACATGGCTGCTCCCTTTAATCCTACTCAATCTACCCTGAACAGAGAAATATCTAAAGGAGAATTTATGGTCTCGAGCTTCAAACACTGTTTCTCAGTGTACTTGGAAATGGTTTCAAAATTGATGTTCACTGAAGTTTTAGATCAAAAATTGAGTATAGATAAAGCCAAGGTCATGACTAGTCGGTGCACAATTATTTCTGTAAAAGCTTACCTAGGGAGAGTCACACAGCTGTGCTTTGTATCTCAAATGATGAATTAACACCAGAAGCCAAATGAAAGTATTAGGGCATGTGGGCCCACGATCCAGCGGAAATGTATTCAGGGAGGGCCTCACCAATTAATCCAGTAAAGTGATATGACAGAGAGGTCAGGCAGGCTTAAAGAATATCTAGACGTCAAACAGGAATGGATTTGGGTGTTCATATGCCGAGTAAAGTGATACAGTGTAGCAATAATTTAGGTAGCTTAGAAAAAAGATTCAAAAAGTGTCTGCACTCTCTAGAAAGTTTCTTTAGTTATACGCTGTGTCTCTGTGGCATGAGACTGTTTTCTACTTTTACAGGCTTCATGTAAGCATTTCTCATTTATTTACTTCCTAATTTCAAATTCATATTTTCCAATGCATGGGAATTAAGATAATAACAATACCAATTCAATATTTACTGTGAATATACAGTAAATAGCATTATTTGACTTTATTATCTGATACGTAAAAGATGAAAGTAATCCCTTTTACTGTATATAGTGTATTTCTTTACTTTTATATCGCTTACAATAATATCTATACAAAAATTGATGTAAAATTCAAATTTATTCCAAAATTATAATGAAGTGACAGTCATTTTATTCTAAAATTTAAATTTATAAATTGTAATTTATAAATTGTAATTTATAAAAATATAAAAGGCAAATTAGAATACCTACAGTTATTAAATTACCTTATATTTCAACAACACTACTGCAGAGAAAATATAATCATTAAGAAAATCTAGCATTGGGGCCTGGCAGGATGGCTCAGTAGTCTAAAATGCCTGCTTGGGGAAGCTTGGGCGGCTTCAGGGACCACAGTTCAATCCCCGGCACCACATGCTGCACCAGCCCTGCCCTCGGGGTGGGCTGAGCCGGCTATAAAAATGAGTGAATAAACAAACAAAGGTTCTGAAACAAGAAAAATAAATAAATAAATAAATAAATAAATAAATAAATTCTAAAAAAATTTTTAAAAAAAGAAAAAAAAATCTAGCATTGTCTCAGTGTTTATAAGTACTAAACATATTTTTTTCTCAGAGCATATCTGAAAGAGTCCCAAAAAGTGTTCTTGAGTCATTGTGAAAACCACATATAAAACACCGGAACTGTAAAAAAATCATTCCTGACTTTTTAATCCAGGTTTGAGATATGCTTCAAGCAGTGATACAACACAGGTAAGCCCATGAATACAGTAGTGTGAAGCAAAGGGAGGAGAACCAAACTCAAAATGATCCAATCAAAACAGCCTGACAGGGCCCGGCGGGATGGCTCAGTGGTCTAAAGTGCCTGCTTGGGAAAGCTTGGGCAGCAGCTTCAGGGACCTCAGTTCGATCCCCGGCACCACATGCTGCGCCAGCCCTGCCCTTGGGGTGGTGCTGAGCCGGCCATAAAAATAAGTGAATAAACAAACAAAGGTTCTGAAACAAGAAAAAAATAAAATAAAATAAAATAACTCTTTAAAAAAATAAACAAAGCAGCCTGACACTCTTTTCGTTCTCCTGTATCAAATATCCTCATATGAAGCAGAGGAAAAATAGACATATGAAAATCACAAAAAGGTAAGTTAAAAAATAATTTAATTAAAGTAAGCTAATAATCTAAGTACATATGCATTTTTTGGATATTTAAACAGTAATATGTTTGGGAGAGTTTGTTTTCCAGTGAATTGTTTTCTTTCAGTGAAAGAGAAGAAGAGATTAAGTTTGGTTCTGGCCCACATATTCCAGTGTCTGTGTAAGAGATATTAAACACAAAGACACTTACACACACACACACACACACACACACACACACACACACACACACGCACACACACACACAGACACACACATTTAAAACTCCCCTTTCAAGTAAAAATTAAACACATTAGCTACTACATTCATACTTTGATGAGTTAACTGCAATCTTTCTTTCACTGTCAATCTAATTAATCTCTGCTTCACCTGAGAACTGATAAATCCATGAATACAAGGTGGGGCACTCTTTCAAGAATTTCCAGTGTGCCATTATCTTGGTAAGGTGATGCCAGAGTACTCCTCCAGTATGATAGATCACAAGCTAATATAGTCATGTTATACTTGAACTCATAGTTGTTTGAACTATGTACAACTTCAAAATGATGCCGAATTTCTTGAGCACGTTTGTATATGGTTTGAGTCCATATTGTCAGTATGTATAACTCCTTCATCCTCAGCTATGTAATGCCTTCTTGAAAGTTTCTTACTCAGGGGCTGGGGACATAGCTTAGTAAAATCACCTGGCAAGCACAAGGGTCTGAGTTCAATCCCTGGATCAGGAAAAAGAAAGAAAAAAAGAAAGGAAAGAAAGAAAGAAAGAAAGAAAGAAAGAAAGAAAGAAAGAAAGAAAGAAAGAAAGAAAGAAAGAAAGAGAGAAAGAAAGAAAAGCAAAGAAAGAAAGACACGATTTGACTCATTATTGTGCTTACTTCTTTCCACTACCTTAATCCTTTAAGAACAGTGTTTGAGAAGATTTTCTATTCAGGGGCACAACAAATGAGCTGAAGTATGACTGCCTGTCGAATGGGCTGCTCTATAAACATCTGTAGTTATGTTTTGCTTGGTTTCATGGAAGTGATATGGATATTCTTTAATGTGGAAAATAGAGGAGACTATCTATCTATCTATCTATCTATTTATCTATCTATATCTACCTATCTACCTATAAGGGAAATATGAATATAAAAATTGCAAAAACATAAGTGAAAAAAAACAATTTTATTAAAGTTAACTATTTACCTGAGTGCATATGCTTTACTTGAATAATTAAACAGTAATATCTTTTGGGAAAATTTTCTTTTCTAGTGTTTTTTTATCTTTTGGTGGAGCCATTGGAAGTTGTAGGCCATAAGACCACGACCGACCTAGGAGGGTTTTACAGATCCTTGGCCTGGGTGCGATATGAGATAAAGTTTAACGGCAAATTTAATTTGGGCATATAAAATATATTTCACGAGCTTTGAAACTTCCTAGCTCTAGGACTCGCTGCTGTAAGATTTGAAATGTTAAATAGTATTTTGTAAATTGTTTATTGGTAGTGTCAAGCAAATAAAAGTCTATGAATACCAGCAGGTGATAGTATTGCTATGTAAATGAAATATGTCACCCAGTTCTTCCATGGTCAGGTGTGTCTTTGAGAAGATGCCTGGATCAACAGACCATTATGCTCATCAATCACTTAAACCACTGATGCTGCTGGAAGTGGATTATCCCCAAAATGCAGGTGACTGCCGGGGAAATTCTTGTGCTTTTCTCTCTGTCTCACTTTCTACTTCCTGGCTTCCATCCAGGGAAAAGTTATACATTCATGTCCTTCTGCTGTGTCATCCCTGGCCTAGAAGTGAATTAACCATGAACCACATTTTCTGCAAACAGTGAGGCAGTATGAAACCCTCTATCCTTTAGTGGTAGGTGTTAAATATATCCTTTTACTGACAAGGGACTAGTGCCGATGGCCAGGAATACAGACTTTAGAACAATTATGAAAGACTATCATATACAGAAGATTAAAATAGCAGTAGAAGAACAACAGGAGGGAAAGCATGGGAGAACTCACAGTGACAATACTTTGACTAGATTCAAGTAGCAATGGTACAATCAACAGGGAAATAAAAATTAGGAATGGTGATATGGATATAGAATGAAATGGCTTGTCAGATAATTCATGAGAATGAAGAGGCATTAAAGGTGAATCTGAGAATTTGAATGCAGATTAAATTGTTATATGTACTTAACATGTACATAGAACAATGATAAATTGATAAAAATAAGCAAGAAAATGATGTGAAGATAGTAAATTGGAAATAATTGCTTAGAGCATAAATGATGCTACAGTACAATGAGCAATGATTTTTGTATTTGTTATATTATGTAATAATAGCAATAAATATTCAGTACTTATTAAAATAGTAAAAACTAAGTCATGATACAGAGTTAGAACTGAGTAGAAGATTCATGGCAATATGTTTTTTTTGTGGCAATTTAGTAAACATTAAATCCACGTACTATATGTGAGTTTTTCTTTTCTAAAAGCTTTTTTTCACAGGCCTGGAGAGATAGCTCAATAAAATAAGCACTTTCCTGGCAAGAGCAAGGTCCTAAGTTCAATCCCCAGTCCCACCTGCAGAAAAAGAAAAAAAGAAAGAAAGAAAAAAAAGAAAAGAAAAGAAAGAAAGAAAGAAAGAAAGAGATCAAGCTGTATTTCAGATTTCAGACCTGGCCAGATAGCTCAGCCAACTAAAGGGCCTGCTTAGGCAGAGTGCAGTGGCCGGCTTTGTTCTGGCCCCACCCCCACAGAGTGCTTAGATGGGAACTGACACTGGTTGTGGTGGCATGCCCATAATGCCAGCACTTGAGAGAATGCAAACAGCAGCACTAGGAGTCCAATCTACACAGTAGACCCTGTAGACCCTGTACTAAGTACATCTTAAAAAGAAAAAAAAAACTCCTTTTTTCATATATTATCTTAATTGATGGTATCCCTATACAAGTGTTGGGTATCTCTTATTAAAAATGGGACAAAACTTAAATCATTTTTACACTACAAATGTAAGGTTGTTTTTTATGTTAGATAATGGACAGATTCCTAGGACACATTCTACCTAAGAAATATGTGAGACCAAAAAAAAGTTACTTTTCCTGCTCTCTTTTACAGGTGTAAATTCAGTCTGTGCTTGAATTATAGTTTAGAGCTAAAAATATCTCCCAAATGCTCTTGTGTGCAATATAGAAGTGCTATATTCAACAGAGGACTCATCCACTTCATCCACGCTGAGTTTGTATGGAGGCAAATGTGCTGATACAACGTTGCACCTGGCTCAAGATGAGTCACTGGAAGCACACATCCACATTCCAGTCTTTTCTTCCCTTGTCCTTCTTCCTGGTGGCGATGTGCTAAGCATCTCTCTCTTTCTGCCTATCGGCAGCTCTGTTTCTTTCTTGGAGCCTCCAGAGCATGGTCTAAAAGTCTGATTGAAAACAAACCTCTCTTTAATTTGATGATGTCTGCTTTTGCATCCTGTTCCTGACAAGTGACTGAGATGCATGACTTTGATGAGCCATGTAAAACTATTTCATGATAAGTAAAATAATATATTAAAATTAGAGACTTCAGACATCTTAAGCACTTTTTAAAAATTTTATTTTGGAACTTTAACCAAGCTGATAGATGTTTTTTTCACTAAGTTAACCGAGTTACTCATTTTTCTCTAACTGAAAAAATTGCTCAATTGATTACTTCTTTTAAAGTCATAGGCTAGTTTTGATATTATATGAAATTTAAGTTAAATAAAGAGGAAACATCACAAATTGATTTGCATGTATATTGTTAATGCATTTTCATGTAAGAATAAATATTGCTTGTGAAACACAGAATATGTTAGATAAGAAACTGATGTATGTGTGCTTATTTTTTATTTTTTCAACATATTTTTATTTAAATATATTTAGCACAGGATCTACAGTGTCTCACCTATAGATCACACTCATAGCAATCCTCCTGTTTTCATGGTCGCAAGCACTGGGATTATAGGCATGCCCCAATATGCCCCATCTCAATCCCTGTTTTATCAAGCCTGGGGAGGAGATTGGGAACTGTGCTAGCATGGCAAGCCATGGACTGAACCCCAATAATTTTATTTTAAACAGTAAAAACAAAAGCAAGAACAAACATCAGAAACAAAGGCATAAGCAGGTTAACATAAGATGATACATATGTTACCAATTTTCAAAACAAGAATAGCTAATTAACAATGGTTGGTCTACCATCCACTTTTACTGAGAAAAATCTGTTGCTCAGATTAGCACATAACTATGTAACTGGATGTACGACTGAATACTACCACTTGCTTTGAAGAAATCTTAAATTTTTATTCTGTTCTTTTTACTCTTTTTATCTTTTGAAAAATATTTTAGAGAGTAGTTGATATGACATTAGGAATGGTACACATTTAGAAGAGGAAGATGACAGGTATTCAAGCATGGTTCTTGCATTGCGCAATGATGTCCTCAGTGTAGTTGTTTAATTCAGTATATCAGCATGTAGAGTTAGTCGAGGTGAAAGTTCTCCACATTAACTGCTATTTTCAGAAAAAAAAAAAAAAAAAAAACAATAAAAATTCTTAATACGATCAGCTATCCTGTATATATATTTGCATGTTTATCTCCCTACATTATTAATAACTTTTCAACTTTCTCTCCTCTTCATTATTTAATCCTTAAGTTTCATTTCTTTCCATTATTGTATATAATTTAGGTTTTATTTCTTCTTTTGGGTTCTTACACTAGGGAGACAAAATGATATTTACTAATGTTGGTCCTTTTTATTTCACTTTGATTATAGCCTCCAATTGCATCCATTTAGCTATGAAGGCTTTGAGTTTTTCTCTATAGCTGAGTCATACTCCATTGTCTAGAAATACCACATCTTTTTCACTCATTCCTCAGCTGATGAGGCCTTTTGGTTGCCTCCAAGATTTGGCTGTGATAAATTGTGCTCCTATATGATATATGGGTGCACATATCACTATAGCATGATGTTTTCAGTTCCTTTGGGAAATACCTAGAAACTGAATAGCCGGATTGAATGGTATTTCCAGTCCTAGTTTTTTGAGGAGTCTCCGTAATGATTTCCATACTGGTTGTATCAGTTTGTAATACCAATAGCAGTGGAGAAGAGTTCATGTTTCCTGCAGCCTTCCCAGCACTGTTACTAGTTGATTTCTTTAAGATAACCATTCTTATGGGTTGAGATGGTTTTTTAGTGTTGTTCTGGTTTGCAATTTTTCAAAAGGCCAGTGATGTGGAGCATTTATATATGCATTTATTACCTTCTTGTATTTCTTCTCCTAAGAAGGGTGTATTCATTGCAGATGCCCACTTCTGGAATGGGTCTTTACATTTTCAGACAGACCCTATTTATTTTTTGTTCTTTATATATTCTAGAAGATAAAAATCTTTGTATGAGTGATTATTCCTTAAGATTTTCTCAAAATTTGGGGGTTGTCTTTTCACTCTGTTAGTAATTTATTTGGATATGCAGAAACTTCTCAATAAGAGGGGATTCCATTTTTTAAATTCTTTTAGGTATTTTCTATACAGTTTGATTTTTGTTCATGAGCTGTTTACCTACCCTGATATCTGCAAGATTTCCACCTACTTTCTTTTCTGGTAGATTTATAGTTTCTATTTTACTATTTTGGCCTCTGCTGTCATATACAGTGGCAAAATTTTGATTAATATCTTTTGTCATTAGAAAGTTTACCTTGAGATTTATTCCAGAGCCTACCTTAATCTTCAACATAGGAATTTCAGTCATTATTTATTTTTTAATTTTTATTTGGCATATTTTTTAAATGCTCATTCTAAGTCAAATAATTCTCTGTGAAGAAATGTAAAACAATTATGATCCTAGCATTGACAATGCATAATGCCACTTTCTACCAAACACGTATTTTAAGTGCATTCAATACCCTATAATTCTATATGGCTTCAGCTAGAGAAATTTGAGAATTCACTTTAAAATTTTAAAGGTAGTCCCTTCTCAGACATAAAGTATGAATTCATCACTAATTTGCACCCAAGCCCGAACTCATGCAATAACTGCATGACTTGAGTACTGTATTTGTTCCTGAGATCAAATTGTGACATGCAGCCACCACAATCTAACTCTGACTAATGGCATCTTTTGTGATTCCTATTGGGGATAAATGCTTGGTAGTCTGGCTGCCCAACTTTATTATTATTTTTAAACCTTATTTTATTGGAATGAGAATCTGTTCTCCAATCACAGAGTATATTTGAACTCCTGGTAAATAAACACTTCCTATATCTTTGACCCCTCAGAAGTGGTTAGGCACCACTTCAGCAGCTTGAACAGTAATAAATGGCTCCTGCAGCCATTAAATTAATTTACCCATGAATAATGTAGCATGATTTTCTCTTTTTGCCCCTGTATTATTTCAAGGCTCTGTAAAGCCACCAAAGTGAAACTGTTCTCGGGGTAAAACCTAAATATATCTCCTAGTTTTACTCAGTCTTAGTCAACATAGAAATCACTAATTTTTGAGATTACTCATCTAGGCAAAACATTATAAGTGTCCCATTAGATTTTCTCTGTATGACAGTGCAGAAATGTGGATTATAATGATAGCAATGGCCAATTTTGTTTCTGGGGAACTTGAAGGGAAATTTGTTGATAACACTGATTCTTGAGTCTTGTGTGAGGGATGATTGGCACTAAATGCAGTGTCAGCATTTCAAGAGGACATTTTATTTGTTCTTAAGCAAGTTATTTCTCTAGAGGGTATAGCTTTTAAAACAGATCTTGTAACTATTCATTGAGGACTCTTGACTAATGTCATAGTTGGTATCTTGTCTCAACTTGAGATGTTAATAGCTTACCTGTTCCACAACCTAGAGCATGGAAGTCCTTCCATATGGCATGGAGGGCAGTGCGCAGGTTGTGGAGGTCCCACTTGAGAGTGACTCAGCACTTAAAGGATATGCAAGTGAATTGGATCTGGTTCTGATGATATCAATGATCAATTTAGTTTAGAATAATAGAACATTCCACTTTTTTGGGGACGTAGCTCCAGTCTTTGCATTCAAGATGGAAGAGAGACAGGCTCACTATAAGCTGCAGCTGTGTCTCTTGCTCTTTGCTGTTTTCCACCTCCATGAACTGCTACCTTCTGTCATGTGCCACTCTGCCTTGGTACCAGCAGAGTATGAACCAAAATCTCTACTAACTGATTTAGATAAACCTTTCCTTCCTTAATTTTGAGGATGGATATTTTGTCCTAGCAATGAGAGAAACATAATCAAGACAACTAGCAAAATGTTATCAGATCCTAAGCTGCTTCAAAAACTTGCATGGAAACTTGTTTCTTCCTTTTCTACGGAGTATATATTTTAATCTCTCCAGTGATACTAACACCCTCTTGATTAAAGACTTGCTTTGGAATTCACAACTTTTAGATTGGTCTCATTTCCATTATTCCTATATTGAGGCTTCTTCCTCTTAGATAGTAAGTCCTTTTCCCCTAATGCATGTAGTGTTAGTCAACTTTCTAGAACTGTGATAAGATACTCAAGAACACCAATATCAAGGAGGCAGGACTCATTGTGGCTGAGTTTTAGGACTCTGAAGCAAGGATTACTTAGCTTTGTAGTTTCTAACCTACAGTGAGATAGAATGTCGTGGAGTGCTGCGATGACACTCACATTATGACACCCTCCTCAAAGTAAAAAGCAAGAGAAATAAGAAGTTAGGGGACCAGACACACCTCAACACTTATGAAAATTTGGTTCATTCTTTTCTAAGGAGCATATATTTCACTTTCTCCAATAACAGTCTCTTCTAATTAAAGTCTTAACTTTGAATTCATAAGCTTTGGGCTAAACACACTTCTGTCACTTTCTACTATGCCAACCGAATTACTCTGTTGGTGAATTTAAGACATTTATGGTTCCCCCCCAAAAAATATTTTTATGGTACAATCCCCGCTTTAAAACTTCAACTTTTCAGACACTACACTGGGAATCAAACTCACAACACATAAGATTTTGAGAACTTTTCAAAGAGCATAAAAGATCTGCCAATTTCACCTGCAAATAGGTCATCTGTAATAGTCTTATCAGTGACCAATCTATCTCAGTCTAGTGATAAAGAATATGTGTGCATGAAGTTATCCGAAGTACATTACATGCAGAAAGATAGCAGGGGAGATATTGGAATGCCAGGCTCTGCCCTCAGTGTAGTGCATGTAGAATTGTGAGATCCAACGTCTCTGTTCCAGTTGTGGAAGCCATAAACAACGATAGCCTAAGTGGTAATGTAACCTGGTATGCCTGAATTCAGCAAAACTGATGGGGAAGCTGAAAGCAGCACAGTCTACAATGCATAACTCAGAGGAATGTGATATGCAAGGTTGAAAATGTGAAGGACATTTTTGAAGAAAAAAAGTCCTAAGATAATATGGAGTACCTATCTAATTCCAGATGTTGCATCCCAGGCATATTGTACAGAAATGCTTGAAAACTGCAAGCAAGAAGTTCAGCGGCAATGGGGTCAGCCCAAACTTACATGGAGTCTTGTCCTCACTCCTGTGGAGCTATTTATTATTTCATGATGTGAATTCTCTGCACTTTGGAAACTCTGATACCTTTCCTTTATCATTATTTTTAAATTTATTTATCTATTTATTTATTTATTGGTGGTACCAGTGATGGAACTCAGGACCTTGCCATTGCCAGGAAAGCGATTATTCCAATGAACTGTCTCCCTGGCCTGCTGACACATTTTATTCCTGTTATCTTTTATGTTTTGCTAATTCTGGAAATGCTTTAATTTCATTGTAAACACTCTCTCCAAAATATATTTGAAATTAAGCCACTTTTTCACCAAAATAAGTCATCAATATTTGTATCGAATCTGCAACACCTGAGTGTGGACTTTAAAGGTTTTGTGCAAGGAAAAGTCGGCAAGAACATTTCAGTACAAGTGGCCTACTTATAAACAAGGTCAAAAACTATGAGTTCAGAACATGATGGGAAATTGAAAACCAGACCGATTCTAATTTACAGATAGACAGAAAGGCCTAGAAATTCTAATATGCTATTGTGTCATATGTGCTATTGACAGTTAACCTTAATGTTGGTATCTCCTTAACTGTCTGAAGAAACACCCAGGACATTAGTAAACCATATTTCTAGATGTGACCAAAAGGTTGTGGCTTTGGTAACTATGTGTAGTGGCTCTCATAGTTCCCCCTCCCATTGGCATGGCTGCCTAGAGATCCTGAATCAATAAAAAATATTTGCATTTCATAACCTTTTGGCTTAAGGAAAGATAGATAGGTTGTGTGGTGGCAGACCTGGAGTATAAGGTGGATGAGAATACCCAAGTGCATTTTTAGGACTCTGCCTTTCTTTTGGATGGCACTCACTAGTAACATTCACTGCATAAGTAATGTCATTTTATGGATATATTCAAGAAATAGGTCTTCCAAAATAATTCACAAGGTAACAAACATGATCCATTCTAAAGTAATGAGGCCTATGTTGGGGAAAATTAGTGGCAATGTGTCTTTTGTTATAATTTTTAATTTTTAATTTAATAAGAAATAACAATGTGACAGTTTCAAAACATGGGAGTAGTACATTCCAAATAATTGATGCAATGCATATTGCTGTCCTGGTAGTAGTTATTCAGAGCACAAGATGCAGACATGATAAGTTTTCCAATCATTATTCGTACAAAAATTTCTACTCATTGAACTAAGAGAAAGTAGTTGTATACATAGTCCAATATTCCATAATCATAGTGGGTTATTGGCTGTTAAACAGCACAATGTGTTCTGAGCACAATCCCATACTTTGTACGTGGAACAGATGTAATATGCTTTGATATCATCTCAGAAATTAATCATCTCCCAGCCATTTCAGCTTGAGGGCCCCAAAATGCTTTATTCTAGAGGCAATATAATTTTATGTCTTTCCGTTGTATACTTTAATTAGTTATATCTATGTTCAATTTGTATGCAGAATTTAAATATATCAATTGAAGTTCTTCAGAAAGTGTGGCCGGGCATGGTGGTGCATGCCTGTAATCCCAGCACTCGGGAGGCTGAGGCAGGAGGATCGGTGCAAGACCAGCCTGGGCTACAAAAGTGAGCTCAAGGCCAACCTGAACTGCATAACAAGACCCTGTCTCAAAAAGACAAAAAAAAGTGTGTATTTTGGATTATCATTTTTTTTCCAATTTTGGAATATTTATATATATATATATATATAATATATATTTATATATATATATAATAAATATATATTTATATATATAATATATATATAATGAGAAAGATACCTTGGAGATAATATCCATGTCTAAATAAATAATTTACTTATGTCTCATATGCAACTTCTAGTAAAAATGATAATTTTATACAATAGTGTTCCTGCAGTCTGTGACTTGAGCATGAGTTTAGAATTTTGCTCTTATTCCATTACATTACTGGTTAAAACTATCTGCTCTTGGAGTTTTTAAATTGAAGATATTCACACAATGTTCAACTTTGTACTATGAACTGACTATTCCTCTTTACATATTCCACACTGTGGGCTTATTTTGCCAACCATATGTGCTATGTCTTTTCCCCACAGGCACTGGGTTTTCAACAGCCTTCTGCTTCATTTCTTTGCTTGGATCTACGGCAGCAGTTTCCATTCTTCCAGCTTTACTGAATGTCTTAAGCTCTCATGAAATGATTGCTTCTTTTTCAATAAGCTTGACTTAGATATGTTGAACTTTAATATTGGATGCAATTTTTATTTACTCATTCAATTGACTTCTTTATTTTTTGCACATGAGGTTGAATTTAGGACCTTGTGCTAGACAGGCAGGTACTATGCCACTGAACTATCTACCAGATCCTTGATAGAATTTTTAATCTTCAAACAAGTTTGTTGAAATTTTAATTGACATTGCACTACTTTTTCTTTATTTTAAACTGGGGATTAATCTCATGCCCTTGTGCTTGCCAGGCAAACACTTATTCTACTTAGCTATCTTCCTGGCCTGACATTGAACTACTATACAGATATTTTTGATAAAATTATCTTTTAAGAAAAATAAATTTTAGGGCTGGCCAACTGACTGAGCAGATCAAAGTGCCTACAAGCCAGCACAGGGTTCTGGGGTTCAATGCTTGGGCCTGCCATGCCAGCCAGTCCAGCTCCCAGGGTACCCTGAGATGGCAATTGAGACTGGGCATGGTGGTGCATACCTGCAATCCCAGCTCTTGGTAAGCTTTAGGCAGGCAGATCACTACAAATCCGATCTAGTAGTGAGACCCTGAACACTCTGTAGACCCTTTCCTAAAAAATACAAAAAACACCCCCCCCCCCAAAAAAAAAGGAAATTTCACTTTTGCTGCTATTTAATGTTACATTTACATTTTCCTTTTTGGTATGATAATTTCTACATGTATTAATTTATACATGCATCTTGTTACTTTTATTTAAGATTGACTTCCTACAGTATTGTGGAAGGAGTATTTATTGCTTTTTATTGTGACACATGGTACATAATGTAAGGGGAAAAAGTTTGCACTATTATCTGTATTTCTGTTCACTTGGAAGAAAATACTCACTCTTTAGATTTAGAAATAGTGATCTTTCCTACCTTTTATTTTATCACCCTAACCACATACACACAATAGAGAACAGTCCTTAGACTAAGTATCGCTAATTCTAAAATCTGAAATTTTCCAAGATTCAAAACATTTTTATCAGCTCTGAAAAATTCCACACTTTATGTTATGTTAAAAGACAGAAAGATAAGCCTATATTTAAAAATCTCATACAATAATCTTTAAATTATATGCATAAGGCATGTAGGAATCAAAAAGGATTTGTGTCTAAAGACTGGTCCCCATCTCCAAGATATTTCATTATGTTTATATATATGGTACAAAATATAAAATATACAAAAATTCAGCATATTTCTACTTCCAACTATTTTAGGAAAAGAAAATCGACATACATTAGTTTATTAATGTTCTTATTCAATTATTTTTATTTTATCAGAACTAAATTTATCCCTGAACATTGTTTAAATTTGTTGGGTATTCACTGAAGAATATATGCTATTCATATTTTCAGATTTGTTTCTTTTACACAGGGATATGTTCTCAGTCTTCTTACAGCTGGCTCATGTAGCTATACGGTTTCTCAAAATTAGCACATATGCTCGACCTCTCTGAATGATGATACTCAGAATGACCTCTGGGCCACTAGTATCAGCATCATGTCAATGTTTGTTGTAAAATTCCTATTTCCCAGCCTCACACCATTGTTTTTGAAAGAAAAATTAGATAGGGCCTAACAATGTGGGTGTTTTTTAGTGAATTAGCAAGTGTTCGCATAGACAAATGCTTACTGACTTCCTAATCTCCCTTATTAGTTCTAATATTACACAAGTCTCTTCTGCCTTCCATTTTTTAGCACACTCTATAGAATTCCTAAATATGCAGTTTGGGTTGACCATCTGAGGTACTACAGCTGCTTATTAGGAGAGATGATGGAAAGGATTTAGGGTTTTTCTACGAATAGTATGCACTCAAGAAATATTTTACTATTTATTGCAGTAGTTTTCAAATTTTCCTGTCACTTTTGATTGATATTTGTCTAATTTCCTATACTACAAAAAGTAATTCTTAAGATGCAGAAAAAGTAAACTTAAGTCTCATTGCTTTACTTTCCCCTGTTTAGGGGTCTTTTCCAGTTATTTAGATTTTGTACTGCAGTTATCCCATTGGCAGTTGTTCAGCATAGGCCATATTTAACTACTTGATTAGCTCTTAATACATGACAATGTATAGTAATCATGATTAACAGTCTACATTTTACTTCGGTTATAATTTAAAAATGAATTTGCAGTATTACTATTGATCATGTATTCTAATCACTGTTAAATTCACTGTTTAATTTACCTTATAAAATGTGAACATTATTACAAATAGCTGTTTAAAAACAAATAACCAGACTACATTTAGCTCCTAATAGGCAATAAATGATGAATTTGCTTTTCCTACTTTTAGGATTTTATTTCACCAGCAAATCTAATGTATCCCCAGATCCCCAAGGCTTTCTTTACTTCAGTTGAGGTACTTTTCTCAAAAAGTCTTCCTTTAATATGTAATTTTTACACAGAAATTTAGAAATCAAACTATATACAACATTGTAGCAAGACAGTCCTATGAAGTTATTTGTCTCTTGTTTTCTTTTATTATCTTTTTCCCCAAATATTTACATGGTGGTATTTTCAAAATGTTACAGACATCTTAAATTGAAAGTGTAAATCAAATACTGTAGTCATTACAACACTTATATTTATGTGAAATTAATACCAGTAATATAATGATTTTTTCATTATTTACATGGATTTTCATATCTTCCCAGTATTTCAGCACACTACCATACTTACTTTCATACCTTTGGAGTTACATTGACTTTATCTGATCTCAGTAGCAAAGACTATTTCTTCGCCCAAGGCAACATGTTAATTCTGAGTTAATTGTTTACTTTTGGGGAGATACAAAGTTATCTTTCAAATATAGACTTCAAACTATCCCAAACCAGTGTGGTACAATGAAATTTCACATTTATTTCCTAGAATATTCTCAAATTTCCTAAAAGTTTCAAACAATATAATTTTAGTAGTTCTTTTCCTTTCATTATTTTACTATTGCTTTTCAGATATTCGTCAATTAATTTTTTATTAACCTATCACTGTTACAGAAAATTTTGTCTATCTTCTTAATAAGTTCATTCCATATAGTAGCAATATGATCCTAACATTGTATGTATTTCTAAGTTTGCTATGTATCATATCTATAGAACTGAGTTTCCATTCAGAACATTTGTTTAATGCATAATTTTAGAACACTTTAGCTAACTTCTTTGCCTCCTGATGGCCTGGTGCATAAATCAGAGACTTAAAATATTCACCTTACATAATATGGTAGTTCTATCTTCAAATTTTCAGGATTTAACGTCCTCCTTTGGAATTTATATGAGACTTAGTGATTTGGTTATAATAATTTAAAAAATACTACGTCATGCAGCTTTGGAGACTACATTAAGAGGAAGAACTATGATATCAATTTTGATTACTCCTCCTCTTCTCTGTACTGGAAAGAGTCAACACAGGAGAAAGTAGAGGGGCTTAAGACTAATCCTCCAGGAATTGTACTAATATGTGGTAGCTAAGAAGTAGACCCTAGAGTTCTAGTGAAACCTTGGTTTGACAGTTGCATAACCCCCACCCACAGTTACTATTGTGAGAAAGGCACTTTAACAAGCCTCTTTGGTTGAAATAAGAAATATTGTTTCAAGATGCCAAGTTTTAGGACAATTTATGCAATTTACAGTTAATTCGATGACAGTTGTGCAAATGAACATTAGCAGAAGTTGTTGCAACCTCTGGTATATTTGTGATAAATTCTAGATGTTCTCATTTGGTCTCTATTTTTTCATTTACGAAAACTACTCTCCACAGATTAAACATTATTTAAATCATGTTAGGGACAAGGAGATAGCTCAGGAGATAGGTGCCTACCTAGCAAGTGCAAGGTCCTGAGTTCAGTCCCTAGTAACAATAAATAAATAATCATTTATACTTGATATTATAAGTAATGTCACATTACATATGTTACATCTCTTTAGTGCACAGTAAATGATAGATTTTTTAACTATCCTTATGCTTATCTTAAATCATATTGACTTTTCAGTACATTCACTAGTAATTTTATTTATTTATTTTTTATTTATTTATTTATTGTATTTGGTACAGTGTCGCACTACACAGCTCGGCCTCATACTGATCCTCCTGTTTTCAGCCTCCCCAGAGCTGGGATTGCAGGAATGGACCACCACATCTGGACTCAGTAGCCAGCTCAGCGTCCCCAGGAGAGGGGCCTGCACAACATGCGGGATCAGGCATAGGACCCTAGGGCTCTAGGCCCTGTGCTTGCCAGAGCAAGCACTTAGCCTCCTGAGCCATCTCACCAGACTCAATATATTTATATTACAAGTTTCTCATAACTTTTGTTGGCATGACATATTTTTATCCTAAAATTTGCATTCTTATTGATATCAAAATAAGCACAAATTTCTCTAAAGAGGCTGCCACTTTTGTCCTTTCAATAGCAACCAAGATGAGGCCTGGGAACATAGATCAGTAGAATTAGCGCTTCCATGGCAAGTGCAAGGGTCTGAGTTCAATCCCTGGTTCTGAAAAAAGAAAAAATAGTAACCAAGATATCTTTGAGAGTTTCGTAATTCTGAGTTAAAATTCCCTAAAGTTTTCCAATAGTGAAATGCTTCAAACACATTCATTTCAGGAGAAGAGACACACACAGAACAGTCCTTCCTCTAAGCGGTATGATGCGGTAGCTCAGATTTCCCTGCTTGTCTTCAATTACCTTTGTAAAATGTTCCAGTGCATAAAACACTTTCCTGACTCTTCTGTTCAGAAGGGGACATTTCTATGCACTTTCCAGATACCTTTGATTTTTTTTTTTTTTTTGTCTTTTTTTGAGACAGGGTCTCGCTATGCAGTTGAGGCTGGCCTTGAGCTCACTTTTGTAGTGCAGGCTGGTCTCGAACTCGCACCGATCCTCCTGCCTCAGCCTCCCAAGTGCTGGGATTACAGGCGTGAACCACCAAGCCCGGATCATTTGATATTATAATGTTGCTTGTGTGCATTGTTTGTTTAAATATATATAAATATATATAGAAAATATTGATCAATATGGACATATTTTTTCTAAAATAAGTGCATTTAAGCTTCAAAATAAACTTCACATACTTTCACTATATATATATATATATATATATATATATCTGTTAGGTACAGATACAGTGGCACAGCGTCTCACTGTACAGCTCAGACTCCTAGTAATCATTCTGTTTTCAGCCTTCCCACCTCTGGGATTACAGGTGTGTACCAACATAGCTGGACTTAGTGGCTAGCTCAGGGAGAACTGGAGGCAGAGCTGGCACAGCACGTGGTGCCAGGGATTGAACTCAGGGCACTAAGCTTGCCTAAACCAACATTTAGTCCACTTAGCTGTCTCACCAGCTCGTAATTGTTGTTTGCTTGTTTTGTAGTTAGATCAGGGCCTACAGGGGCTACATTATACTATGATTATACTATGAAACTCCTCCCACTATTATTCTTGTTTAGGCCTGAAGAAATGATGTCAGAGCCTAACTTATCAACTTTTCTAAGATCATACTATCAGAGAGAAAACAAAAATTGCAGTTCAATATTTGAAAACATGATATTTCCCACTGGCATACTAGATTACCAAAATATTTCTAGAGAAAACCATTTATTGAATGTAGCACAGCCTATTCACATACAGTTTATAAATACATAGTTTTAATGCACAACATGCACAGAAATTATATTTATCTAGTAAAAAACTTCATGTAAATTGGAAATGATGAGAAGATTTTACAATGCAGCAATACAGGAAAATGTCAAATTCCTTAAACAACATGAAACAGGTCTTTTCCATCAATCATTGATATTCTAAACTTTAAATCCCTATAGAGGGGTTAGCAAGATGGCTCAGCAGTCTAAAGTGCCTGCTTAGGCAAGCTTTGGCAACTGCAGGGACAGTCGGTCCGTCGTGTGATCCCCGACACCACATGCTGTGCCAGCTGCACCCCCAGAGCACGTTGAGCCAGACGCTAAAAAACAAATCCCTATATAATGGAAAAAGAAAATTACGCATTTTTACACAGAAATTTAGGAATTTAACCCTTTACAAAATTGTAGTAGGACATTCCTATGTCATTTTTTCCCCTTGTCTCTTATGCTCTATTACCTTTCCTTTAAAAAAATAACAAGTATTTACTGAAGAGAGAGTATAGCAATAATTGATAGGACATTGGAGGCAGTACAGCTTTAGGAGACCAAAATAATAGACATTCCTAGCATAGTACTAGTATTACACCTTGCTATCCTCACTGTAGTTGTTTAGTTCATAGATAGTTAGATAATTCATATAGTTAGGGTGAGAATTCTACCAATTAACTGCTAGTTTCCAAACCTGTTGGAGATTCTTAGGACCACCATCTTAACCATCTTGTGTATATAAATGCATGGTTTTGCCCCTGCCATGTTTCCTAACTTTACTCCTTGCTATGTCTTCATGGTTTAATCCTTAATTTCGCACTGTCCATTTAACTGTATTATACCACTCCATTTTTATTACTGGGACTATATTTAATAATACATAAATGATTAAAAATAAAATTATATTTATTTAAGAGACACTGAAGGGCAAGTTTCAACACTACTATTTTTTAATACTTATTTCTTATGCTGATATATAACATAGGGAAGAGGTCTTCTAATTATTTTTTATCTATATCTTCTTAAAACTATCTGGCACATTCCCTTTCCACATTCCAGAAAATTCACAGCTGCAGGACATAAAACATGATGTGTGTACTCACAGTGTATCGCAAATTGTAGATATCAACCTCACAACACAGAAAATGAAATCAACTTAAATGGAAGCACACGGGTGATGAGGGCACAGACTTTTAGAAAGCAAAGTCTTGACTCAAATTTTGGAGTTCACTGTTCCTTAACTGAACACACTTTAACTCAAATAGAAGAGTACATTAAAACCTTGAAACCATGTAATCTTTTGTCTTCAAGTGTTGTTACTGTGGATTTTAGTCAATTCTACTCCTGTATTTTTGGGTGGAATATTGTTTTCTATCACTTGATTTTAAGCCTTCTAACTGCTTTTTGTGTTAAGTGCATGACTTCTACATGCCCTGTACTCTGAGTAGCTACTTTGAAGATAAGGAGAGTATGAACTATTGTCATCTTCTTCTTCTGTTCTGAAATTTTTATTTTTATGAATTAAAATATTAAAGAGTTTGTTTTTCACATTTGAGTATACAGTGCACTTTCAACTCTACATTTTTAGGAAATTGGATTACAAATAGGAAAGTAGTTCTTTTCTTTCCCCATAAGTTTTTGTTTATCTTATCTGTGGTCCTTTACTCTTTCTGAACTAAAAAGAGAATTCATCAGTTTTATGGGAGGAATACACTGCTCAACATCTTAAATTTTTTATCTTTGAAATGCAAAGCAGATATGAAAATGAATAATTCAGTGAGATACACACATCCCTTGCAGACATCTACTTGTTTATATTTACTTGGGTCTCATTTAGTTATTCAAATGCAACTTTTAGAACAAAAAAGAAGAAAGGAAGAAAGTCTACCTCACCGCCTTTCTTTTTGATTCTTCTTTTTGTCCTCACGTACTTTCTCCTTTTAGCTCTGTGAGGATACGGCCTTTCACAAATTCAAAAAGCTGATAATATCTTTTTGATTTTCAGAAGTAGTTGAAAGGGGGTATTTTAACAAAAATGAAATAAGGGAGCTTTAGGACAATGTTCCATTTGATTTGGATGTTTTATGTTTTCTTTTAAATTATCTTGAATATCTTGTCAGATTTTGTGCTACTGTTCCATATGATTATTTTTTGTGCTCCAAGACATTGAAAGCTTACATATTACTACTTAAATTACTTACACCCACTCCACTTTTAAGGGCATTGAAACAAATTTTATGTGAATCCCAAATGCGCATATGATTAATGATTATGAAAAATTATTATGAGAAAACGAAACAATGTATCACCCACTGTCAGAGCTTAGATGCTGTTAGATGAAGAAGGTAAAAGCATTTCCCTGCAAGTCTGTGTGAACCACGCCCCTCTGCATAGGTCAGCAATATTCCTTCCTTGTCACTCTTAGTTCCTTCCATCCGTATGAGAGGTTCTGATTAGCTAACTTGTCTTTCAAACAGCTTTCATTCCCACATACATGGATTATTTGGATCATTTTCCATGCCTAACTACTGCTTGCTTAAGCATTAAAATAAATCTATTTCATTTTTTTTTCATAAAATCTGTTGTAAGGTACTTTACTTGATTGAAACCATAATAGTTAATATCTACGAGCATATCAGAGGACTTTACATAGGAGATAACTTGTTCATGTTTTTGAAAATTTCATCATTTAAATAAATGTTTTGGTCTGGGGACATCGCTCAGAAGTCTGAGCACTTGCCTAGCAAGGTACCACATGCCATGCAGGCCCAGGAACTCTGGGTGCTCTCCTCCAGCCCCCAAACTGAGAGTGATGGTACAAGCCTGTCATCTCAGAGCTGGGGAGACTGAAACAGGAAGAACACTATGAGTCTTCACTGCATATTGAGACCCTGTAAGAAAAGAAAAGAAAAGAAGAGAGAAAGAAAGAAAGAAAAGAAAGAAAGAAAGAAAGAAAGAAAGAAAGAAAGAAAGAAAGAAAGAAAGAAAGAAAGCAAGCAAGCTCTGGCAAAAAAAAGTAATTTCTGAAATCTGGCATCTATTTTTCATTTCTCAAATAACTGTTTAGTGCAAGAATTTGGTGCTTGGGTGGGCGAGATAGCTCTGTGGGCTAAAGCACCTGCTCAAGCAAATGTGTGGGGACTGTGGTTCCCCTCCTGGCACCACATGCCTTGCCAGTCCTGCCCCCAGAGTGGGCTGAGCTGCCAAAAAACAAAGGGGTTCTCCCTCCATGTCATCATAAAAGTAATAATAGTTGGTTCACATGATGACTATGCCTATACTACTTAGTAAAACCCGTGAATGTCAGGTCAGATACTGTTATTATTCTATGTTTTATAATAAAATAATAATCTGTCTCAATGATTTTGGCAAAATGTACACTCAGCTCTTATATACTTCTACTATGAGTAGAGCAAACTAACCTGTAGTTATACTCCAAGATTTCTTGCACAGACTGCCCTTTCTTTGTGCATTCCTTTAACAAAGAAAAACATGGATTTGAAAACAAATGTAGAACAATTGTGACAGAGAATTGTAGAATCATTTTACAACTCCATAATATCACTGTGATTTTTTACAGTGTCATTTCTATAAAATGAAATGATGCTGCCCCTTTGTGATTGCTTCCATCATGAATAATTATTCTCTTCATATATGCCCTGATAGCACTTACTCTGCAGCTACCACGAGACTCTAATCACTTCTTAACCTCTTTTAGTTATTTGTATTCATGTTTTATTTCTCCCTATCGATACATACTAGAAAACAGAATTTTTTATGACTAAGTCTGTTGCAGAACACAGAGCAATGGAAGTTTAAAAATATTCTGGGTATGGGTAGTGGAAATAATAAATTATGCTAAGCATACACACAATCTAAGCTAAGAATAAGAGGCTCAAATATCATGCAAATATGAAAATAGTTATAATAATGTGCATATATAAAAATCTTATTCAGAGAAAGAATATTCCATAAGTTCAAATTCTTCAATTCTTCAATCCCATAATTTTGAAGTAATTGTACAAAAACATATGGGAAAGTTTAAGGAATAGAAACACAAAACAGTACCTCACCAGAGATAGTAGAAAATAATCAATAGGATATAATATACAAGAAAACTGTAAATTTATGAAAAAGAATTATGCACAGAGGAGCAGAGCTACAGGAGTAACACAGACAACTGTGAATAAACCTAAATTTGTGGCTGTGGTGATGTTGAGTTGTATTTTTAATGAAGCCTGAGGTTTATAATCACTACAGTTCCCCACTGAAAGTATTTTTAAATTATGAATATTATCCTAAAAATGTGGAAAATTTTAGGTCACATTTAAAGCACAATTTAAACTGATTTGTATACGAAAGCTGTGATCTGCCTACATACCTTTAAATAAGAAAGGAATATGAGACTTTGGGTTGGAAGATCACATAAGATATTATTATTATTATTCATGTAAGGCTTTAAAATTCACTGAAATTTCTAGAAAATGCAATTGAAACAAAAATTGATGCAACTATCACATAAGTTGAAAGACTGTAGTAACATATTTATACCTTAATTTTTCCAAGTTGGTGAAAATTTGGGAAAAAGAATATAACTCTTGGTCTCCAATTGTAGCTGCAGCATTCAA
Source organism: Myocastor coypus (assembly GCA_004027025.1). NCBI lineage: Eukaryota > Metazoa > Chordata > Mammalia > Rodentia > Myocastoridae > Myocastor > Myocastor coypus. Next base: position 4,222 of record PVJA010005296.1, on the reverse strand, counting down.
GGTGATTTCATAAAGTTGTTCTAGGGCCTTGCAGACAACTCCATTAATGTGCTAGTCCAGCTAAATTGTATTATACTGCACATGCTAACATTTACAAAGAAAATATTGCCACATACAGTTTTTAAAAATCAACATAATACACTATTGAAAATACAAAATGCAGACACAACAAAAGTAATGTTTTTATTTGTTTGTTTGTGTTTGTGCAGTACTGGGAATTGAACTCTAGACTTGTGCATGCAGGCAGGCACTTACAACTCTGAGCTGTCTCCCTGGCCTGAAGCAGCAGTTTTAACTCTTTCATTGCACAGATATTGTGTCCCAAAGTACTATAGAATTGGGCATTGACTCTACTAGATTATAGTGTGATAACCAAAGTGAAAATTATACTACTATGCTCTATAAGTTATAACAGATTAAAATGTATTGATTCAAATGTATTTAAGGGATAATGATAATAGAGAAAGATAATTAAATGATGACAGAAGCAGATTACAGATGACTATTTGTGGCTTTAAGAAATTCTTCAGAAATACAGAAAAAAATGGTTCAGGATAGAAAGAGATGATTAAAATCTCTGCACTTTTTGAACAAAGATAAAATGAAAAGACTCCAAGCAGCAATCTTAAGAAAAATCAATCACTGTGTTTAGATATGGTTAAACAATATTCAACATATACATTATCAAAACAACCCTCAGATTGGACATGGTCGTGCCTGTCTGTAATTCCAGTACTTGGGGGACTGAAAATAATAGAATCACTACGATTCTAAAGTGTGTTATGAGACCCTGTAGACCCTGTACTAAATACATAAAAAATAAGACCATCAACTAGATTTCTATATAATCCAAAATTGATAGAAAATTTAAAATTTCTATGTCAAAGAAATTCTAAACAAATTCATGACCATTAAACCATTATTGAAAAAAATACTTATAGAATCTGAAACAAACATGGGTATGCCAATACTGTCAATAGAGTTAACAGGAAAATATGCATCTAATTGGGATAATGATTAAATAAAACAGGAAAATAAATGAACTAGCCTCAGAAAAATAATGTCAAGAGTGTATTCAGTTAGTAAATTCTTCACTTTATAGCTCAGTTTAAACAATAACTCTTGATGACTGTGCTCTTAATTTTCCAAAATCCATGTATTGACATACTGGATCTTTTAAAAATGAAATTATATGTTGCCGACAAGAGACATAACTCCTCCAGAAATAAGCAAATACACTGAAAATGAAAGAAAAAAAACCAACAGAAAATAAAACTCCATGCAACCAGGACTAAAAGCAAGCAAGAGCTGCTATCTTATATTGAGGTATAAAATACTCAACTAAAATTCAGCAGGACAGAAAAAAAGATAGACACCACCTATTGGTAAGAGGAACAATTTCACTAGAAAGAGATACTAATTTCCCATATATGTGCATGAAATATTGCCAAGAGCATCTCTGTAATACTATCAAGATTAGATATAAAAAAGCAAATGACACTGATAGGAGTTCTATATCTTAGTCTCACAGATGAATAACATAAAAGGAAAACTTTAAATAATTACTAGTGTTATAACAACACATTAAAACAGACTGAACAAATATTTATACTGTATTTTATCCAAATACAAAATCATTGTTTTTTTTTAAAAGTGCATGGATAACGGGTCAAAGAGAGCATATTTTAAGCTGGGCATGGTGGTGCACGCCTATAATCCCAGCACTTGGGAGGCTGAGGCAGAAGGATAAGTGCAAGTTCAAGACCAGCCTGTGCTACAAAAGTCAGCTCAAGGTCAGCCGGAACTGCATAATGAGACTCTGTTTCAGAAAAAAAAAAAACAAAAAAAACAAAAAAAAAACCAGCATTTTGTTTTTGGTATAAAGCATGATTAAATACAAAGGAATTGAAATAATTCCCTGTACTTTATTGACTCATAGCAAAATAAAACTAGAAGTCAATAACAAAAGAAGCCATACAAGTCATTAGTCATGTATGCACATGAATGAAATGATATGTTATTTGATAGTAACATGACAAAAGAAATTAGAGAAGAAATAAAAATGTTGGAGATCACGTGAAAGCATAATGTACAAAAATCTATGGTTCAAAATGAAAGTAACCCTAACAAGGATGATTATAGATACGAATGAAAATATTCAAATAATTGCATACACCGGGCGTGGTGGTGCAGGCCTGTAATACCAGCACTTGGGAGGCTGACGCAGGAGAATTAGTGTGAGTTCAAGAGCAGCCTGGCCTACAAAAGTGAGCTCAAGGCCAGCCCAAACTGCATAAGGAGACACTGTCTCAAAAAGAAAAAAAAAAAAAGTAGTAATAGTAATAATTACATAATCTCACTCAAGGTCCTGAGTTCAATCCCCAGTACCGCAAAAAAGATATATATAATTACTAATATATATATATATATATATATATATATATATATATATATATTACTAATAATAATTGCATAATCTCAATTACCAAAATGAGAGGAACTTAAACATTAAACTAAGAGAAGAGCAATTTTAAAAAGAAAGTGGGAATTACTGAGGTTGAGGCTAAAAGAAAAAAAAAGACAAATGCATCAAAGAACTGCTATTTTGAAAGGATATTAAAGAAAATAAATTTAATTACACTTACCAAAGAAAAAACCCATCTTGAGGAACTAAGAAATAAAGAAAATATAATTGTAAGGGACACAAGTAAAATTCATAGAATTATAATAACTTATTTGATTTGCATTTCTTAAATGACTATTGATGTTAAAATTTTTTCATCTATTTGTGTGCCATTGATATTTCTTTGTCTGAGAAATATGAGTGCATCTCCCACGAGTATTTTTGGATTGGTTGTTTAAATTTGGGGATATAATTTTTTAATATTATTTGTATGTTCTAGATGAGAGTCATTTATTTGATGGGTAGTTGGCTAAAACTTTTCCCACTATGTGGGGTTTCTGTTGACTTGTTAATGATGTCTTTGATGTGCAAAAGTTTTCAATAATGTAAGAGCCCAGTTGTTGATTTTTTTGAGGTCCGTCCCATGCAGTTTAGTTTGTTCTGTGTTCGTAAACCCTCACTCTCCACCTGTGTTTTTCAGATGTCTACCTATTTTCTCTTCCAGTAGATTCAGTAAATCTGAGTTAATATTTACGCCTTGGTCTACTTTGACTTTGGTGTAGTACATAGTCTCATTTTAATATTGGCATGTGAAAAGCCAAATTTGTTTTAATAATTTTGTTTTATTTTGAAGAGTAGAAAGAAGAGCAAGAAAAGAAAAGCAAAGACAAACAGAGCAACATACAACAATACACATGTTACAGATTTTCAAAACAAGAGTAAGCAACAGTGATTGATACGTTATCTATTTTCATCACCAAATCTGGTGCTCAGATTAAGAGGTACAGTTACACAAAATGCTACATATGATTGAATATTACTACGTGCTTCCAAGAAATCTTAAGCTTTTGTTCTTGTCTCACATTTTATTTTATTACATTTGACAAAAATTGCTTTAAAGAGAGCATAGTAATATTTTATATCATATTTGAAGTGGTAGACTTGTTTTCTTTTTATCACCAGAAAATATTTATTACAAATATTTTCAGCAGTGAGTCAATAAAGAATTAATTATGTTAATTTTTAAATGAATGAGATTAGATAATCACCAAGAGAACCTCTCTAAAGAATTTTAGAAGCAAACAGGAACAACAACAAAAAAGCTTTGAAGAGATTAAACAAAATGTTTGGTATAAATATATTTAAATCCTTCCAGTTCCTCCTATGTAATATGCATCAGTCAACTGGAGACTGCCATAAAAGTTTATCAGTCTGGATGACGTACACAACATGAACTTATTTTAGACTTCTGTTGAATAGAAATTCCAGACTAAGGTGCACTGAAGGTTGTTTTGTGCTGAGAGTTCTGTTTCTGGTATGTAAATAGATTGATATCGGCTTGATTTTTCTTCATATGGTCCTTTGTCCTCCTCCTCCTCCTCCTCCACTTCTTCTTCTTCTTCTTCTTCTTCTTCTTCTTCTCCTTCTCCTTCTCCTTCTCCTTCTCCTTCTCCTTCTCCTTCTCCTTCTCCTTCTCCTTCTTCTTCTTCTTCCTCTTCCTCTTCCTCTTCCTCCTCTTCTTCTTCTTCTTCTTGTTCTTCTTCTTGTTCTTCTTCTTCTTCTTCTTCTTCTTCTTCTTCTTCTTCTTCTTCTTCTTCT
>PVJA010005295.1:0-80069 GCA_004027025.1 Myocastor coypus | reverse complement strand
CTGGCGTTGGGCAGGGGAGGGGGACGATTCCAAGATGCTTTCCGCTTTCCTACGCCCTGAACAGATGGAAGTGAGCGGGCGAGTTTTGTTTCGCTGGCGTTTCTGATAAATCAGAGCACACAGGGAGGAGCCAAGGCTGAGAGCTGCGAAGCTGGTTCTGACCGCCCAAGTCCCGCTGCAGGCCGCTCCGGGCGGGGACAACGAGCGGTCAGACTGGCCCGTGTGGCTGCTGCCCGGGGCTCATGCCTGTTTCCCCTCGCCCTCATCTCCTGCCGGCACTGGGTGAGAAGTCCTCGGCTTCCTTATCTGAGCTGCCACCTGCTCCTGAGGCCGCCCAGGCAGACGGACCAGTTCTGCTGCAGGAGCCATTAACGCCAGCCAGCGCTGTTAAGGCCTATGCAGGAGGGGAGACTGAATCCCATGGTACTTAATTTTTTTTTTTTTTTAATTTTTGTATTTGCCACAGGGTCTCACTACACAGCTTAGTCTCCTAGTGATCCTCCTGTCTTCAGCCTGCCCAGCGCTGGGACTGCAGTCATGTGTCTCAGACTTGGTCGCCAGCTCAGGGCACCGAGGGTGGGGCCTGCGCAGCATGTGGTATTGGGGATCGAAGCCCGGTCCCCACGCTTGCCTAAGAAGGTGCTTAGCCCACTGAGATATCTCGCCGGCCCCTCTCCTTGTTCTTGGCAGTGTGTCTTTCACTATCATTTTCCCCCATAGAGCTGTCAGCTTTTTATTTATTGATTTATTGATTTTTCAAGACTGGAGTTTGAACTCACGACCTTGCACTTGCCAGGCAGGCACTTGTGCCACGGAGCTATCTCCCCAGTCCCTTAGCTTTTTATTTTTATTATTCTTATTCCATGTTTACAGTACATAAGGATTCTATTCCTCCTGGGGAGCTGATGTGTGCTCATAGCACCTCTTCATTTTTTTTTCTTTGTTTTTCTTTCTGCATTTTAGACAAGGTCTCAATGCACAGATCGGTCTAGTAGTGATCCTCCTGTTTTCAGAAACTTCCCAAATTTAAATGTTCCCTGTTTGTTTTTACCATTCATCAATTACTACTTGAAGCAATTTCTATCAAATAAGCATCTGACCTGTGTCCTTCCCAACATCAAAATGACCGAGAAAGTGAAACACTTCGAGTCAGTGCGGGACACGGAGACAGCAGGGGTGGCACAGTCCTCAGGAAAGAGGGCCCGGAGTGGTGAGGACCCCGGGGTGGTGAGGACGTGGGAGGAGCCTGCTGGGGCGAGGGGAGGACTCTGAGGGGTTGAAGTGTAAACCTTCGTGGCTCCTTATCTGCACACACAGAAGTACAGAGACAGGGAGCTGATTGTGGAGGAAAACAAGATAACTGGCACACACCCGACACTGACCAAAGCCCTCAGAGCACAGCACAGCACTCTGCAGTGTTGTATAAACCTGAAAGAGCAGAGAGCCAGAGGGGGGGGGGGTGGACGGGACACCAGAGGGGCACACTCGGGCTGCTCCCTGCCGTGGTGATCTGACAGGGACCAGCTCCTGGGCAGGGACCCTGTTCACACCTGGGCACAGTGTCACTGGGGAAGGGGCAGCAGGCAATCGGCTCAGCAAAGGCAGCACCCTCCTCGCAGACCCCAGGGGCTCCCACCAACCCTGCCCCTGATGGTCCGGGTGTCCCCAGGCCTAGGGAGGCTGACACCTCAGAAAGAGGGCAGGGCAGATGATGTGACCCGGAGGTCAGAGTGAGAACCGAGGGCCGCAGGCTGGCCTGGAGTGCCTGAGAGGCCACAGGGCGCCCCATCCAGCAGCCCTGGTGAGCTTCCTGCAGCCTGTCCAGGCAGCGTCCTGCCCTGGGGCAGCGCTGGAGAAACTGGTCAGAGGCTTTCACTAGCTGAGATCTGCTGTAAAAGTGTGATCTGGAGGGAAGGCAAGGTGACCCTTGAGGAAAGGAGGATCAGTCCGCACTCCCGAATGTCTACTCCAGTCAGACCTCATTGCTGGTCAGTGTTCAGGAAATACACACGATCGACCGCCGGCCTCATTCCTACAATGCATGTTTGTGTAGAACCACACACGCCTCTCGTGAGCTCTGAGGCTCCCGAGATGACTTCTGACCCCTGGGGCAGTGCAAATGTTGCACTGGGCCAAAACTTGACCAACTGCAGCGGCTGGAGGAGAAGATAAGGAGGCTGTGCAGGACAGATGTAACGGTCATGGGCTTGGTGGCGCAGTCCCTGACAGAAACTAGAGGTGCCCAGAGCTTACTGCAGGCCCGGGACATGGCGGGAGGGGACGGCAGCTACACCACGCCAGAGGACCCAGCAAGTAGGTCCAGCTCAGCACACAGCAATTTCAGGCTCTGATCTGGAACTTTCTGGAATTATGTCTTCTGAATAGTTCCCATCAGAGTTGCAATGGATCCACAGATGTGGACCCTGCCGGCGAAGACAACGCCCCGTGGTACTAGCGAGGTTCTTCAGGAGCTCACCCGCGTAGATATGTGAAGCAGTCTCCTGCCAGCCACAGAATCAGACTCTACCTCGACTCTCAAGCTTTCCCAGCCCTGCCACTGGGGACTGTGTCACAGTCATGCAGCCGGGGCTCAATCACACCTGCGTGTGCTTGTGGGTGGTGGCACCTGTTCCCGAGAGCACTGGGCAGGAAAGGCGCGGAGGGTCCATTCTCCAGGTGTGGGCCTTAGTTAACACTGAAAACAGCCTCTGAGAGACTCCAGGGTGATCCACCATAGAAACGAAAATACTACAGGTAGAGAAAAGCGCTGGAAATGGGGCTCGAATGTGATAGCAGAGGAGCCAATATCTGTCATTAGTGCTCTTAGGTGAACATGGAATTGCTCTAGAGTGCAGTCTTTTAAAAAAATATATATAGCCGGGCGTGGTGGCTCACGCCTGTAATCCCAGCACTTGGGAGGCTGAGGCAGGAGGATCGTTGTGAGTTCGAGACCAACCTGGGCTACAAAAGTGAGCTCAAAGCCAGCCTGAGCTGCACAGTGAGACCCTGTCTCAAAAAGACAAAACAAAACAAAAAAAAATAAAAATAAAAATAAAAAATAAAAAATAAAAAAATATATACATTGGGGCTGCAGAGATAGCTCAGTAGAATAGGCACCTGCCTGGCAAGCGCAGGGTCCTGAGTTCAATCCCTGGAACCAGAAAAAAGAACATATAGCACTATGGGAGCCAGAGGTGGAAATGGAGCACTCACATGGCGCGTGCGAGGCTCTGGGTTCAATCCTCAGTGACACAAAAGCTAAAAATACCAGATGAATGTGTTCTTGATCCTGGTTGAAACAGAATTATTTTTAAATGATACTGATTCAGCCACTGAAAAGCGCAACACTGACTTGTGGTTAGAGCCCGCATTGTTCCTATGGAAGGGTGAGGAAAATACTATAGCTTTGCTCTTAAGTGTGAGCCCTACAAGGGTCTTCAATAAACTAAACATGGACTCTTTGCCCCAGAAAAGCCGGGCCTGGTGGCGCATGCCTGTCGTCCCAGAACTTGGGAGGCTGAGGCAGGAGGCTCACTGCAAATCCAAGGCCAGCCTGAACTACATAGCAAGATTCTATCTCAAAGCTGCCCTCCAAAAACAATTAAACATGGAATCAGAACCTAACAGTTCTTAGCCGGGCATGGTGGCTCACGCCTGTAATCCCAGCACTCAGGAGGCTGAGGCGGGAGGATCGGTGAGAGTTCGAGACCAGCCTGGGCTACAAAACTGAGCTCAAGGCCAGCCTGAACTGTACAGTGAGACCCTGTCTCAAAAAGACAAAAAAAAGAAGAAGAAGAAGAAGCAGGACTGCGAAGACCTACTTGCCTACCCATGTGCAAAGAGTGTTCTTCACCATAAAAGAGAGACCACCCAGATACCCACAGCTGAGTGGGTTGCCGGGAGGGAGCGTGACCCTGGAGGTGATCGGTGAGCAGGAGCTTTGTCATTACTGCCGCCTTATCCATGTCCAACGGGCCTGAGCTAGTGCTGAGTGTGGGGGACCCTCTGGGTGACTGTCCTTGAAAGATGAGCAGGTGCTCCCATCTGGCCGTGCCTGACCCTATTTCCATGTATTGGCAGGCGCAGAGCTGGCTAGGATGTTTCCCTACCCCTTCGGTTGGCTTTCAGCAGTGCATGTGGGCCTACCCGAGGTGCTGGTGGTAGTCTTTGAAGATGGTATGTGTGTTCCCCTGATAGCCCACACCTGCCCCTCTTTAATATGAACTGGGTCGAGACAGGACGAAGAGCCAGTGCTCCATGCTGTCAGCTGGGATCGAGCCTCGAGATAGAGGCTGTGGTTTCCTGGGGCTTGAAAGATTACACCTCAGAACCAAAGCACTGGACCCCCAAAACATTAGATACTGTCTGTCTGTCTGTCTGTCTGTCTCTCTCTCTCTCTCTCTCTCTCTCTCTCTCTCTCGTATTTTAGGGAAGAGTCTACAGGGTGTTCAGGTCTCACCACTAGATCGGGCTCATCCTGATCCGCCTGTTCACAGCCTCCCAAAAGCTGGGATTACAGGCGCGCGCCACCATGCCCAGTCTCAGTTTCCATCTCAGCGGACCCTATGGGCGGGGCAGGCACAGCGGGCCACCTGCTCCTGCACCTGTTTGTAGGCGCTTTAATCTGCTGAGCTATTTGGCCAACCCTAGACACTGTCTCAATAGTATAATGCAAATTACTTTTTCTGCATATCGCAGAGGTGAATGCAGGCCTCCGGCCCAGCCCAGCTCACGGTACTCACCTTCCTGCCATTCTCAGTCAGTCATCCTCAAGCCACGCCCCCCTCCATGACTGAATAAAACTGGGATTGGGCCCTGGGCCTAGGCCTTTGTTCTGGATAGCCATCGCCATGGCTGGACTTAGGACCCCTTGGCCCCCTCATAACTATATATATATATATATATATATATATATATGTATATATATATATATATATATATATATATATATAGTTATGCCTTAGTGTCTTTCTTCTCCATGGGTTGTACTGAAAGCGATAGGTTGGAATGAACATGGGATTCTAATAATTAATCCATAGGATTACAAATAGAAACTTCCTGGACTGATAGGAGGACCCAAAAGGGCTCCCTGCAAGGATCACAGTGGGAGGCAGGAAGTCTGAAGTCACTTCCGGTGGCCTGCCTCCACACTCAAGGAGGCTAAGGGGGAGGTCTTTAGCCATCTGGGGAGAGAAGATACCACCAAACTGCAAAGTGTGGGTGGGGTCCGCAGGATGGGGGAGGCCAGGAGCGGGACATGCAGAAAGAGAGGAGGGACCACTGCATGGACCCCTGGCCTCTGTCCTGGAGCCACCTGTGTGGTGACTGGACAGTTCCGACCTACCTCTCCAGAATTGGGCCAGCTGGAAGGTGACAGCCAGATGCACTCCCGTCCCCCACCCAACTGTCGTCTGACTCGACTCCCTCTCTCCTGGGAAGAAAATCCCTGAAGTCACTTCCCAATGCTGTTCCCTTCCCTAACCCTGAGGAAAAAGAAGAGGGAAAGGAACCAGGCTGGCAGGCAGGGGCATGACGAGGGCGTGGGTCACACATGGGGCATGCAGTTGGGGCTGTCTCGCTAGCTGGCAACAGGTGACTTACAGGAAGCCGGTGTGGCAAGGTTAGAAGGAGCAGAGTCAGCACCGTGTCCACTGGAGTTCTCCTCTTTGTCTGCTGGTGTTTTGCTTCAGCCTGTTGGCTGGTGCAGTTCGGGGAGCTAAGGCGGGCTGGGGTGACCCCAGAGGCGCTCGCTTCCCACTGCCAAGTTCTCGAGTCACTCAGAGCCAGAGCTCAGTTGTCACCTGGCTGAGGCCCTGGGTCCGGCCAGCCTCTGAGGATTCTCCTTCTTCATCTTACTCATCCTAAAACTGAGGTGGCATGGTGTGGTCACCCTCGGGCAAATGACGTGGCACAGACAGTCATTCCTGGGGACACAGCTCTCTCTTCCGGGCCTTGGTAGACTCCTCCATCTCCAGGTTCATCACAGGACATCTGCCCAAACTGGGACCAGTCTGTCCTCATCCTCAGATGCCCTCGGGTAGCACTAGCCATGACAGGTAGGGCTCCTTATGCCCCTGCTGAGGGCCACAGTTCCCTGGAAAGCACACTCAGAAAGTCTCCCTGGTTCAGAGGAGTGACCCCACCCTCTGTCTTAAACCAGATAAATCCTTGGCCCCCAGGCCCAGGCCAGCTTCATCAGGCCAAGTCAGTGCCAGGCCCTCAGCGTGGGTCACAGTAGCCTTGTTCTGGAAGCCAGGGTCTGTCTGTCTGTCTGCCTGCCTGCCTGCCTTCCTGCCTGCCTGTCTGTCTCTGTCTCTGTCTCTCTCTGTGTGTGTCTCTGTCTCTCTGTCTCTCTGTCTCTGTCTGTCTCTCTCTCTGTCTCTGTCTCTCTGTCTGTCTGTCTGTCTCTCTCTCTCTCTCTCTCTGTCCTTTTGTTCCCCCAATTTATTTTGTTATGCTCAGGGTGTGGAGCCCAAGGGGGCACCATGCCAGCCAAGGGCTCTGCCTCACCCTGAGCCACACCCTCCCCCCCTTTATCAAATGAACCCCATGCTCATCCTTTCGGGGGCACCGAGCAGGGCAATGTGTGAATCCCTCCGCTAGATGAATCCCTGCTCCCTGGAAACCCTGGCCAGTACCAAGCCTGGGCTCAACACCAGTAACCCAGGAGCAGGAGAGAGATGGGCTCCTCCATGCAGAGCCACGGGGCCAGGCTGAGGCTCGGGCTCCTCTGCCAGCACTGAGCTAAGTGAGCCCTGTCTCCTGGCTACGGAGGTCTGTGTGACACCCTGTGATGGGCACCCCCACACGCCCTCTCATGCTGAGGAAACTGAGCCTCCACAGTGCAGGAAGCTGTGCAGCCCATGCTTCAACCTAGGACACTCGGGTGCGCACCGCGCTGAGCCTTTCCGTTGGCTCTGTGGAGCCGTCCTCTCTGGGAATCTCCAGCTGGGCTCCTGAGGCCTCCTCAGAGGGATGCAGCCTCAGGAACGAGCTCAGTGCTTTGTCCAGTGGCCTCAGCCTGAAGCTCTGCCCTGGGGCCACTCACAGAGACACCAAGAAGTAGGGGAGGCCACACCACATGTGGGCTCCTTCCCAAGGCTTGGGGTGAACCTAGACACCTACTATTGCGGACACCCCTCCCCCAGTCTTCCACCTGGACACCTTCTTGGGGACTTCCTGCTGCCGTCGCCACCAACCAGCCTGGTGAGGATTCTTCAGCTTCCTCTTTGTAGGGGACGTGTTTGTGGATTCACGCGAGCAGCTGCATTGTGACTTTCTTCATGTTCTTGTCCTCTTTTTACCTCATTCGTCATTTCACTTTGCTTTCTGGGTATCTTAGTCACTTCTCTCACTGCACAGACGAAAGACTTGACGTGCAGTGCTACAGAAAGAGAGGTTTATTTTGCTCAGTGGCTCCAGGCCGGGTGGCATGGTGTGGGGAGGACAATCTGGGGGTCAGAAGGCAGCAAGTGACACGGAAGGCAGCAGCCCTCTTTTGCACATTCCATGCAGACTATGCACCCCTAGGGCAGGCGGCTCTCATGCCCAGGAGGGCCTTCCCACCGTCCGCAGCCAGAGCTACGCCCGACCAGCCCCGTGGTGGGCTCCGTCAGTGCTCACGGCCCTGGATCCCAGCATCACACACTCCAGGCCCTGCGGCCTGTGGGAAGCCCCACCCGTGACCCTTGGAGGCTCTGGGGCACACCTAGACACAAACCACAAGACGGGGAGATCTTCCGACTTTTCCATTTACTTATTGAACCATTCATCTATTTATGTTTTGAGTGTTGAATACTGGAGGGCGGTGCGCAGGCCACACAGGCACTGAGCTACATCTCTGTCCTCTTTGCTTTCTAAAAAATATCCGATACCAGCTTTTTTTTTTTTTTCAAGAATTTTTATTTATTTATTTATTTTTCTTGTTTCAGAACCTTTATTTGTTTATTCACTCATTTTTATGGCCGGCTCAGCCCATCACGAGGGCAGGGCTAGCGCAGTATGTGGTGCCGGGGATTGAACCACAGTCCCTGAAGCCACCCAAGCTTTCCCAAGCAGGAGCTTTAGACCACTGAGCCATCCTGCCGGGCCCTGATACCAGCTTTTTAGATGTCCAAAAACTTTTTTGTACTCCCTGGCATATTACTGAATTTACATCCGGTTCCTTCTTCACAGATGCGATGCTATCGGCCGTCCCGCCGAGGAAGTCAGTAATTAGTTTTGTTTGCTTTTTTTTTTTTTTTTTTTTTTTTTTTTTTTTTTTTTTTTTTTTTTTTTTTTTTTTTTTTTTTTTTTTTTTTTTTTTTTTTTTTTTCTCCCTGTGAAGTCTTCTTCTTTCATGGCACATTTTTCTTGTTTGATTAGTTTTTGTTGTTGGGGTTGTTCTGTTTGTTTCCCTATCACGTTAGAAGCTTTCTCTGGCGGTCAGCCAGCCAGGGCTACACAGCACCGCCCCAGCTAAAAAAAAAAGCAAGTAATTAAACAGCTGCGGGAGTGGGTTTCCCACTGCTGGAGACCTCATGGTCCCCTGCCGGGCAGCCTGTGACAAGAGTCTCCTTGCCTGAACCCCTAGACCTTCCTACTTGGCCTGCTCCACATAACCTGAAAGGGTCTCCCATTCCATGCATGAATGACAAAGCTCGTGTGCCCCCAGCTCCCTGAGCAGGCTGAGGCTGTGGGGCTGAGGACAACCATGTCCCCCAGGACATGGCCCCTCCTGCAGGGTGCCCTCTCAGCTGCAGGTCTCCACCCTCCAGGAAACGCCTAGGACTGGGGAAGGCGCTGCCACCGCACCGCTTAGCTCCAACATCTCCTGTCTCGGCTTCCTCTTCTTTACCTTCCAGCTCCGAAAAGAGAGGTGCCGCTTCCTGGCGTCTACAGTATAAACCACGTTATTCTCAAGGTTCCCCTCCTGCACAGGGTTGCGCTTCCTGGCTCCCAGGAGGGTGCTGTGGTTACCTGCTCTCCTTACCTTGGTGGGATTATGTTGTGCCGTCTTTTTCATCTGTGCTCCGGAGTCCCCGGAAAAGTCGGAGTAGATGAGACTGTCTATTTCAAAATACCTCTCAGGCTGGTGAGATAGCTCAGTGAACTAACTGCCTGCTTGGGCAAGCACAGGGACCAGGCTGGATTCCCAGCACCACAGGCCATGCCGGCCCCGCCCCTGGCACACTGAGCTGGCCACCAAGATCAGGCACGCTGGTGCACATCTACAACCCCAGAGCTGCAGAGGCTGAAAACAGGGGGATCGCTAGGAATCTGAGTCATGTAGTGAGACCCTATACCAGATACATTAAAGAAATAAAAATTTAAAAAGTTTTCAAAACCTCACCTCTCAATTTACTGTATTTCCTTCCAGTTCAGAAACAAACTTGTAGAATTGAGTCCTTCCTTTTGGCCACGTTTGTAAAGACAACAACTTCGCACTGTGCCCCAGGAGCCGAGGCACAGGGGCACTTATAGAAGAGCAGATTGGTAGACAAGTCATTACAGCGAAAGCTAGAAATCAACTTGAGGGCCCCAGCCCCAGCAGCCCGTCACGTAGCTCCTTACTGCACTCATTTCGCCTTGACTGTCTAGGCCCAGGTGCTCCCCGTTAACAGAGAGGGAGCCAATCTGTGTCCCGCCTGTGTTTTAAATATAGGCAGTGATGTCGGGGAGATAGCTCAGTGGCATAAGTGCCTGCCAGGCAAGCAAGGTCCTGAGTCGGATCCCCAGTACTAAATAAATAAATAGTGATTCCAACTTGCTTCAAGGGCTTCAAGGCCAATGTGTGTGGGGAAAACTGACCCAGACAGGGATGCTTTCAACTCTGCCTACTCTTCTCAGACCCTCTCTCTCCCAGAAAGCTCCTGTACAAACCTGCCTGACAACAGATGACATGGCTCTTGTATCCCATGGAACCAATCATGTAATAGTGTGCTATCAGCTTTGTACTTCCCCTTCAGCCCTATTTAAATGAACTCAAGCCTGACTCTGGGTTGGTGATTTGAACCTCCGGGCTCCCCAGCCTGCTAGTGTAATAAAATTGCCTTCTAGCTCCTTGGTGCAGAGTCTTCCACTTGGATTGATACGGGTTGAGTGTAACAAAGGCAGGGCCTCAGGACCCTTGGGCTTCCAGCATAAATTGGGGTGACTGCCAATGAGGCTGCCACGCCTTCCCACTCTTTGCTGCCATCGTCCAGTTGTTGTGCACCTTCCTCATCTGGGAATTCTTAATCCTCGTGCCATTGTCATGGCAGGACGCCAAGGAGGTCCGAGAAGCCAACTTTGGAGAAATGAGATGTGATGCGCGAACTTGTTCTTGAGGCTTCTTTGTTGAACATGTCTGATATTTTGAATTCAGCACACTGTCTTTCTGCTTATGTTGTGCTGGAAATGTACAGTACTATGGCTAGAGAAAAAGATGCTGGGATACCTGCTCAGAATTGGGGGGGGGGGAATAAAACCTTCCTTTACCCTCCTGGTGAACGTATACATTCACCAGTATTGAAGGATATATGGCTTTGTCTTGAGATTTTCTCGTTAATTAGTCCTCAACTCTGAGGAGAAAAACCTAGAGCTTCTCTGCTTTTTCTCACCCTGGCTCCTCTCTGGGACTCAGTTTTCCCAAAAGGTTTGCCCAGAGAGGGAACTGGACTGGAACTGAAAGTCTGGGGTTCCCTCTGATTTCTGGGCCACTTTGTGGCAGGACTGCAAACACACAGGAAGAGGCCGAGTACCTAAGAGAGAGTTTCTTGAAAGGGCAGGAGCAAAGGCTCAGTTTCCCCAGGAATGGAAGAGAAGGTGGAACGAGGCCTGAGGAGAGCGCTGTGGTGAGTGCTTAGTTCCCAGCCTGGACCTCTCAGTTTGTTCAGGGTGCCCTGGCCTGGCTCCTGGCTCCCCATGGCACCTGCCGCCCTGAGGGCCACGCAGTCACCTTGACTCTGGTCTGCCATCTCAGAGCTCCCTCTGTGATCCAGGGCTCAGCGTGCAGAAGGAAGACACAGAAGACCACAGAAACCATAACAAACGTCACAAGGAGTGGAGCCTGGCGCCACTAACGGTACAGGCCAATGCCTGTCACAGAGATAGGAAACGCCTCATCCTGTAGGTGGACACACACAGGACTTCCACCAGGGCTGACTAGGACACCCTCAGGCCCTGCCTTGGTTTCTTCTCTTGGCCCTTCCAAGCCTCTCTTGCTTTAAAGATCAAAGATAGAGGCAGGCGATGCAGCTCAGTGTGAGTGCTTGCCGAGGGTGAGTGAGGCCCCAGGTTCCCCCTCAGCACGAGAGGGAGGAAGGAGGGAAAGAAGCAGGGGAAGTCAATATGGCAACTGCACTGCGTCCACGTGAGCTCAACCTGCTGCAAAGCTGCCTCTGTTCAGGAACTGGCCTGGGGATTCTCACCAGGCCACTGGATCTACGAGTCTGCCCTGCCTACTTGGAAGGGTTGCTGTGAGCCGGCGGGTGACACCACAGGTTCAGTGCCCAGACCAGGCTCCATGTCCACAATGAGGCAAAGCACCGCCCTTGTGCCAGGGATACTGGGCTCTGGCCTCTAATCCCAGCACTCTGGGAGGCTGAGACAAGAGGGTTGCAAGTTTGAGCACCGTTTGGATAACAGCAGTGGAGTGAGATTCAAAAGGAGGTTGGCTGGAAATATAAGCGGGAGGGTACCTGTCTGGCAAACTCCAGAGCCTGAATTCCACTCCTGATTTTAAGAAAGAGGATGGGGAGAAGGTGCAGGATGTAGCTCAGCACGGAGACTCTGGGTTCCAACCCCAGCACGCTCTCTCACACACCCCAAAAGGGTAGAAACAGCAGCCGCCCTAGCACTGGCTGTAGAGACCTGCAAGTCCTGCCTAGACGAGACAGCAGAGAGAGCAGGGGAGGAAGTTAAGGCTCCGTGGTGATCCACAAACACAAGCTCGCTGCAAAATGGGGCGCCCCATGGCAGCCAAGGGAAATCGAGTTGGCTTCTCTAAAGGCTGGTCAGTGGCCATCCCGTGAGACACAAGACTAACCCCGAGAAGGCAGGGACAGCCCATCCCCACAAGCGGCAGACACGGAGGGCCCTGAGGAACCAGCTTAAGCTGGACGGCGGGGGTGGGGAGCGGACGGGGCGCGGCCCTGCGTGCGTGCAGGTGAGCGGGGCGGGGCCGCCAGTGCCCGCCTTGCGCTCCGAGCGGCCCGCTCCTTCCGTCCGCGGAGGCAGCGCAGCCATGGGCCGTCTGGACTGCGGCGTCGCCGTCGCGCTGCTGGGCGCGCTGGTGCTGGGCGCGGCGCGCGGGGCAGGTGAGCGCGGGGCGCACGAGCGCAGGCTCGGTCGGGGCGGGTGGTGGGGCTGCGGCACCGGCTTCCCTCGTCGCCTGGGGTCCCTGGACGGCGCGGCTCTGCGCGCCCCGGGTCTCCAGCGATATCGCCCTGGGTGTGGTGGCAGAGACACGTGGGGTCCTTGAAGCCAGATCCCGGCCTGGCGCGGACCCCGCGCCGAGAAGAACGCTCCCCAGAGCTGCCCAGAGCGTCTGTCCGAGCTCTGGGCACGATGGCTCTCCCACGGAGCCGGCGGCTGTGGAGGGCGCGTCCCCCCTCACCCCCGGCCCAGGGCCACTTGTCCACCCCCCTCCCCGCCGCCTAAGGTGTGACTGCATGGCAACTGCGAGGGGAGAAGCCGCTAGGCCAGTGGACTTTGACCCTGGAAGAGGGCGGATCCCAGATCAGCCCTTGTGGACTTGCGGAACCCAAGGAAAACCTCGGTGGTTGGTTTCGTGTAAGGACGAACGAGAGGCTTTTTCTGAAACCAGCACAGGTTTTGGTTGTGTTGTTTTGTTTTAAATGGCGCTGTCCAGAAATGGTTTGGGTCTCATCCCATTTGCCAGCCAAAGTCTGTGTTTACCAAGGAGATTGACCCGGTAAATTACAGTGAGGATAAAATGGAAGCTGGTTAAAGTGGCCTGGGCCTAAAAGCGGAGGAAAGCTACTTGTTTCCTCTCTCCAGCGTCAAGTGAAGCCATGCACAGAGATGGAAGATGAGTGCCCGACCGCCTAAAACTCTGTGTGTGTGTGTGTGTGTGTGTGTGTGTGTGTTTCCCACGATGTGTTGGGACTGAATTTTCAAGATGCCCTCAGGGAAGAAAACATCAGTTTAAGAATAAGAATTAGCCTAGAAGTGTGTTCCTTGCATCCCTGGGAATTGTTTGTGTTCTTTCAATACTGGTGACAAGAACAGCAGGCTGCCCTGAATTGGCTCCCGTTACCCCCTCATTGCTCCCTGTGACCCAGTCAGCCATTCTGGTGTCTGCCGGCTCCTGGAGAGTCCCAGTCCCTTCCTTCCAGGAAGTCCTTGAGAGGTGGAGCTCTGTGTGTTGGTTCACGTATAAAACTGGGCATCTCGGGTGCCTCCTGACCTGCTTTCATAAATTCTCCATCACCACGGGAGCTGGCCCTATAAGATCACATAGTAGGACCAACTGGGGGCTGTTGTGGTTAAAATAGAACTCAGGGGTGCCTCAGGTTTACCCTCAAATGGATCTAACTCTGGGGGCCTTTGAGAAGTCCCCACAGGTTGTCCCCAGAGGGTGGCAGAAGCCAGAGTGGACCGTGGATGGGCCCGATAGATCCCTGGGCTCTTTTCACCCAGACTCTGGGCAGAATGGAAGCAACCGGGGCTCGCCGCTCAGCTCCTTGGTCTTGGTGGGATATGTTGGTGAGACTGGCATTCCCATTTCCAGGGATGAAGCACTGGCTAGGTGGAAATAACTTGGTTCAATCCTGAAGTTAGTTGGCTGGGTTTCCAGGATCCACTCACACACCAGCCTCTGGGTCAGTGGCTCCCGTTCCTGCTGCCGCTGTGAGCAGGCAGCTGATCAAAGGCTGTTTGTTCACTACAGTGAGCGTATGTGCATAAGCTTGTCATTCTTGAAAGGAACTGCTCTGGAATGTGTAGCTGGCAGGGGCTGCGGCCCCCGCCGCCCGCACCCGGCAGATGTGCATGGGCTGAGTCAGCGGAGACAGCTGTCTGCAGTCACAGCGGTGCCCTGCTCCTACCTGCTAGCCTGGGGCTCATGTCAGGGGCTGCCATCCCTGCCCTCACACAGGCCCTTCTGCATGCTGTCCCTGGCCACCGCACAGGGACAGTTAAAAACAATAATGAAACTGTTTTCAGTAGCCTGGAAGTACTGTAGGAAAAATTGGCAATAAATATAACCAAACTGGGGGGAAAAAAAAAAAAAATCACCTGAGCAGACAGTGTTGTTCGTCTGGATGCAGAGCCGTCTCATCGACCACATGTGCGAACCACAAATGGGGAAATCGTAGACAATGGCTTTTACGAGGGCCAGTATTTGGCAATTGGCTTGCTTCCAGTGTTCTTTAGAACATGTCCAACATGAGGGGAAGACTTAATTTTCATAGGTCTGTGAGTGACAAGCCATTAAAAATGACAAGGCACCCATGGCATAAACCAGTGTGGTCACGGTGTCGCCGGGTTCATGAAGTAATGGGCATAGGATTGTCCATCTTGATAGAGCTGAGAATACACCTTGTCCTGCTCTCTCTTGGCTGCTTTGCCATGAGCTCCTGGATGCCCAGTAGCTAGCCCTGGGGCGTCAGTGTACAGGCCTGGTTCTCACGCCCCTGGCTCTCGGCCTAGGAACTTCCCTGGCGTCTGTGGAAGAAGGCTTCCTCCCGCAGCCCGGCAAGCCATGGGGAAGGTGTTGGTGGGCAGGCAGGCATCCGGTAGGCGTCCCCTTCACCGAATGGAACTAATTTTGCCCAAAGGAAAGAGAACTGAGCTGAGCCTGCTTGTAGCCTGGCCACGATGCCACGTGTGGCCAGTGGGGTCGAGGTGGGAGGTGGAGAAGAGGAAGTGCAGTCCACTGATCTGAAGGACCAAGGGCGTGGGGGTGACAAGACCCATGCTGTGGGTCTTAGCTAAGGCTCTCAACCTCAGAGGTGAACGAAATCCATACCCTTTCATTATCATCCTAAATTATAAAAATTGTCATGCATTCAGGTGATTTTGTTTCATACCACAGCCTTGTAATTAGCCCATCGCCCTCTCCCCAGTGCTGGCAAGACGGGAGATCTCCGGGCTAGGAGAGCCAAGTTCCCCTGCGCCTCTTTGCTACCCTGACTTGGTGGTGTTTGGTTCATCAGTTCTTAAAAGTTCCCCGGCGCTACACCTGGGACAGCTGGCCCCGTGTGCACAGGCTCAGTGGTGGTTTTCTGCATACATATCTCTTGCTGGACACCAGGGAGCCACTCCTGCAGACCCCACCTTGGAGTGCAGACTGGCAGTGTGTACCTTGGTATTGACATGGGGGGCGAGTCATAGCCAATCTTGGGGGGGTTGTTTTGTTTTCTGTTTTTGAGACAGGGTCTCGCTATGCAGTTCAGGCTGGCCTTGAGCTCACTTTTGTAGCCCAGGCTAGTCTTGAACTCACACAGATCCTCCTGCCTCAGCCTCCCAAGTGCTGGGATTACAGGCATGCGCCACTACAGCCAGCTGCCAATCCTGTTTGATAGTCTTGATTTTTGTCTTTTTGAGATAGGGCTTCACTATGTTGCCCAGGCTGGCCTTGAACTTACAACGATCCTCATGCCTCAGCCTCCTGAGTACAGGAATCACAGGCGTACTCCATCACGCACAGCAAATCCTTTCAGTACAAACTACACGAGACATCCTTTGAAGACGGCCAGGCTGGCTGTGGTTGCTCACGTGCAATAGCCCATCAGTGCAGGGACATCGCCAGTGCCACCTCCACCTTCCTGTGGTGACACTGGGGTACCACATTCTTGACCCTGTGGTGTGCAAGCAGGAGACTTCTGGTGCAGCATTGCCTTTCAGATGCAGTGTTACAAGTTGTTAAATATGCTGATGGACTAGATGAGGGCCAGGATGATCAGGGGGCTGAGACCCACGTTTGCTGGCGTCTGTTGTAGTACGTCGTAACGTTGTCTTCCAACCAGTTGCTCATATTACCAGATACATGCATGTAAAATTGGAAGAATGAAAGAAAGGGAGACGTGCATAAGGAAATAAGAGAACACGTACACACAATTTTTAAAAAAGAGAGATGAGGGGCTGGGGAGATAGCTCCGAGGCACAAGTGCCTGCTGGGCAAGTGCAAGGTCGTGAGTTCGAACCCTGGTCCCACAAAAAAAATAAAATAAAATAAAATAAAATAAAAAAATAAAAAAGAGAGATGAAGCGAAGCATTGACTGCTTCTTTCCGTAGACCAGCAGAAATGCACGGTACCGCTGTCCGCACCATCCTGCTTACACACATAAGTAAATCTCGTTCCCCCACTCCTGTCCTTCTCAACTCAGTAACTCTTTACTTTAGAATAAGTTCATTCCTTTTGCTTTGCTGATGTTTGAGTCAGAAGCAAAGCTGTTGTTGCCAGAGGACCCGAGGGGAAGGGGCGTCCTGGAAGGGGCCTGGCTTCGGTTCTGTGTCCTGCAGTAGGTACTTCTAAATCCCACCCCTGGCCCGGCCCAGGGCCCCTGGAAATAGCTCTGAGACACTCCCGCATGGAGGAAAGGGTTTTCCTTTTTAAAAAAAATCAGCACTCAGCTCTGCATTTGCATTCGCCCTAGGAATGGATATGTACTGTTATATACAAAAATTTCAAAAGTGTGTTCTGAGAACATCGCCGCCAGCCCCTCCGCACACTGTGAACGGCCACATGAACAGTGGCTGTCCTGTAAGATTGCAGCTGCAAAGGTGTGTGCGCTTGTGTTGCCTAGTGATGCTGACGCTGCGGCGTGAGTGTGCGTGAGGCTGGATCATTATAATGAGCAACAGCGTCCCGGCTATGTTCCTATCACTTTTGCTTCCTATTATTTTAAAAAAGGGGTCGGGAGCAGATGGCTCAGCGATCTAAAGCACCTGCATAGGCAAGCTTAGGCAACCGCAGGAACCACGGTTCAATCCCTGGTACCACATGCTGCGCCAGCCCCACCCCCAGGGCAGGCCAAGCTGGCCATAATATTGAAAACAAAAACAGCTCCCCAGGCCAGAGTGTGGCTTGTGGTGGAATGCTCACATTTCGTGGGTGGTGCCGGGAGCAAACGCCTCTGGTGGGGCAGAGCGCGGGGTTCCTCCTCAGGCACAGGCCATGTAGAGCAGTGATCTAGTGCCCAAGCTGGTGTTAGGCCCCACGTGACATCAGCACGGCGACCAAGGCCCTAGCCTGTGGTGCAGGGTAAAACCCATCCTTAAGTGACAGGTGTCCCGCTACGAGCCAGGCAGCTGATGCCTGTCCTCCTCCCAGAGGCTGCCCTGGTTCCTGTGTTGTTCCAGCGGTGTTTCTGTACTGCCCACATCTGTAACTATAGGAATCTCCTTCCTGGACACAAGCAGAAGCAGCCGTAGAGGACAGTGCAGGAATTACACTGCCACCCCCACTCCATCCCTAGGCCATTCGTTTGGTGACGCGCTAGACTGCAACAGGTAGAACTGCTGTGTGCCTTTGGACAGAGGCCTAATATTCCAAGCCCTGACAACACGGTGGTTGTTGCATCTAGCTAAGCCCCTCGGGGTGGGCTGTTTGAGTCTTTCACTGCTGGGAACACAGCCAGGCCCCGCATCTCTGCCGTTCACAGGGCTGGGCGTTTGGTGAGTTGATCCATAGGCAGGTTACCAGGATCAGAGGGTCTCCTTGTAGAGAGAGGTTCCTCCCAGGTGCCCCGTGCGGGAAACGAGCTTTTGTTGTGGTTGGCTTGTTGGAGGCAAGGTCGCGCACGCTATGCCGTTCCTGCTGATCTTGAACTCGCTGTGTAGCTGAGGCTGACCTCCTGAGTACTGGGATCGCAGGCCTGTGCCACCACGCCCTCCCAGAGGAGCTATTTTTAATTTCCTTTCAGATGTTTGCCTTGTGTTAACAGAACTCGTGATCAAAAAATGTGGTGACTATTTATGTCACTTTTAGATCTGTCACCCTAAAGGACCCAAGGCTTCGAATCCTTCTTCAGGTCTTCTGGGTGCATGCATCGCACCCCTGTCACCACTTTCTGCAGCATCACTGGAGTCCTCTTTCTCTGTTTTTTGTTTGTTTGTTTGTTTGTTTGGGGTTTTGGTACTGGGAATCAGACTCAGGACCCTGAGCCTGTGCCGGGGAGGTGCTGTATCCCTGGCCCTCGCTGTGTCGCTTGGTCAGGCCTCGTCTGTCCTCTGCTTCGCATCTTGACCCACCCCGTCGAGGCCGGCCGTGTCTCTGCTTTCTGGAACAGATCGCCCTCTTTCCGGCCTCCTGGGCCCCATCTCCTGACTGCTGCAGTGCCTCCATCTCGTGCATGAGAAATGCTTATGGACCCCGCTCCATGTGTTTCCCTCCAGGTTAGCAAGGGACCGGAAGATGGCCAAGGGACCGGAAGATGGCCAAGGGCCCAGGCCTGAGTCAGGCACCTGGCTCCAACAGCAGGTCTAGGACTTAGGAAAAGCACCTCCTCGCTGGGTCTGAGTTTTCTGATCGTTATTAACGCAGAGATGTGGACGCACAAAGCAATGCCTGTGTGCTGCCCCGGGGACCCTTTCTTTGGTGGGCCAGCTCCCCCTGTGTCACACCCAGCCCCTGAGAGTTAGGCAGCCAGAACAGTGCAGGGCCCAGAGCAGCACTAGTGAATACAAGTGCGTGCAGGAAGGGATCATCCAGGCCACCCCACAGAGCTAGTCCTTCCTGGACTCTTCTCCAAGTTGGGTCCCTTTGTCAGGTCACATTCAAGAAAGTGGCGAAGGCAGAGATGATGGTGCAGATGAGTGGGGCCAGCAGTCCCAGTGGAGCTTGTGCGTCCTCCCTCCCTGGGCTCCCGACTGGACCATGTTGCTCACCGCACCCCCGCACAAGTTCGTTGGTATTCTCCGAATAGCGGTGCTGCATGGAGGGTCGGATGTGTCTGGAACCAGAATCTGCTTCACAGACAAATTTTATGGCACCAAAAGTTCTCTCCTCTGTTGTTGCACTTAAAATAATAACATGCTCCCTGCAGTTCCCTACTGGGTGGAGCCTGAGCACAGGGCCTCGGGAGGGGACACTGTTGGGCTGACTCTGCCGGGTATACAGCTGTCCTCCGTTCATGGCCCTCCTTCCTGCTAGGGATTTTATGGCCAGCAACAGTGAGTCTGAGGTTACCCTGGCAGAGAAAACCAAACTGTCCCCCTGAGCATTGGGGCTGTGACTTTCTTTATGAGGGGTAAGCACCCCTTCCCTCTGTGACAGGATCAAAGCACTGAGGGTGAAATGTGCCACTCCTGCAGGGACAGACACTGGCGGTCACCGCCCTTGCTTGGGGCCGTCCGTAGAGCTGCCTCAGCTTCCCCAGTCTGAAGGGAACACGGAGTTGCAGCTGCGCTGTTGTCCTTGCTTTGGGTCTCCTGCTTTGCTGGCCCTCTGCCAGGGCCCTAGACACGTGGAGCTGGGAGACGCATCCGAAACTCTGGAGACCTGTGGAGTCTGGCCAGGATCTGAGCCAGAATGCTGTCTGTCTGTCCGGGACGTGGCATGCTTGGCAGAACAGACTCCTTCCTGATCTCCCCTCGCTGACTCCGAGGCAGCAGGATGTTTGATCCAGCAACGTGGAACCTGGCCAGCACACGCATGCAGCATGTGGGTCCCTGGTGTGACAGGACACACACAGTGAGACCGAGCTCTGTGTGGGAGGCCCGCACCCCTGCTGTCACTCGTGCCGCCTCTAGGGGGTGCTGCTCCTTGGAGTGGCTGGGGATGCATCTGCCCCCTGAGAATGGGCCAATCATCCAGTGGACGAGGAGCCAGGAGCACCCAACACTGCGGCCGGACCTTTATTCCCTGTCCAATGGGTCACACCAAGAGTTGTGGAAAAGCTACACTATTTTCCAGGGAGCCGTGGGTCTCCCAGCAGAGATGGGGAACTGGATGTCCCCCGAGGTGACCCTGGAAGTCCGAGCTCAGCCGCTGTGGGCCCCTGCCCCAGATGATAGCTTGCGCCTGAATCCCTAAGTGCTAAGGCCCAGCTCAGGCCTCCTCACCTCCAGCCCACATCCCAGGAAGTAGGGGTGGGGCTTGGGCCGGCAGGGCTGTGAGGCCTCCCTGACCTCCAGCCAGCTACCCAGAGGGGCGTGCGGGGTCCCTGCCAAGCTGCCCCAGCCTGCTGCTTGAACTTCTCAGAGAAAGGCCGGCGGGTGGGAACTTGGGGATTTAAACCTGGGCCTGATTCACTCTTGTGTTTCACAGTCGTCTGGAAAATGAGCCCCGAGGCAGGCTGCCCTGCACTGCCCTTTCCTGGTGCTCTGCTTTTGCCAGTGGCTTGGTCACATCTACTCATGCCTGCCACCCCGGGCAGATGTCAGGATGCCACAGAGCCCGAGGAGGCAGAGCAAGCCCCAAACACTTAGATTCCAGGAAGCTCTGGAGCAGATGTTCAAATTCAGACCACACCTGCAAGTGATTCCATGAGGAGATGCCTGCGTGGGTGTGGCCTGTGTGCAGGTGTGACGCATGTACAAGTTGTGTAACATCTTGGATGCACTAGAGTCAGCCAAGGCTGCGTTCTGCTGCAGTTGCTGTTGTATCACTAGGTTCCTGGTTCCCTGCAGACTTCCGGGTTTCAGAACCCTGGCTGTGACTCCTTCTCCCCGCCCTGGGCTCAGGCCACCCTACCTCCCTAGCTCAGCTACAGATCCTGGACAGACCTTTAGCCAGCCCCAGCTTCTCACTTCACCCACAGCCAGGAGCTGACTGTGGGCACTCCTGGGATTTAGAAATACTTAATGCAGCCAGGAATGGCAGTGCACACCTGTAATCCCAGCACTCAGGAGGCTGAGGCAGGAGGATCAGAGTGAATTCAAGGCCAACCTGAACTGCATAATGAGCCCCTGTGTCAAAGTACCTGAAAAATAGAACTAAAGAGCGTGGTCATAGCACAGCATGTCCTAAGCATTCATGAGCTGCTAGCTGCTGGCTTTAGTTTTTGTTTGTCTTTGGCCTTCTAGTGCTATGGACTGAACCCAGGGCCCTCGCGCTGAGCTCCATCAGCTCGTGAGACAAGGTCTGGCATGGGCAGTGAGTGTCCAGGCTTGCAGCACCAACATGAGCCTGAGCGCTAGCCTAGGGCGCCTCCAAGGGTGAGGCCTGGGACAGGGGAAGGGCACCTGGCTGGGACCCCAACCTGCCTGTCCCTGAGGTCTGTGAGGCACCTGCCTCTCACCTGTGACAGGAAGGCTACAGATCCGCCTATCGGGGAGCAGTGAGTTCTGCTTACACATAAGAGACCCCAAACCCACCTGAGTGTTGATAAGCTCAGCCAGGCGTGGTGGTGGTACGAGCCTGTGATCCCAGCACTTGGGAGGCTGAGGCAGGAGGATCACAAGTTCAAGCCTGGCCTGTGCAGTTTAGCGACTCAACGCGACCGCGGCGTGTTTTTCTCCACTGTTGTGGGCCGTCAGGGATGTAGAATTATTTGGGGTACTGAGCTGGCTGAAAATGAACGCAGAACTGGAGGGATCTTGGTGAGCCTCATCAGCTTCTCTGAATCAAATTTAAAGAGACCTGAAGGGCCAGCCAGATAGCTCATTGGACTAAATTTTAGGCACCTGTTTAGGAAGGCACAGGGACCGGGGTGCAGTCCCCAGCTTGCTGTGCTGGCCCCACCCCTTGGGGTGTGCTGAGACAGTGACTGAGACTGGGCATGGTGGCACACCTGTAATCCCAGCATTCAGGAGGCTGAAAACAGGAGTATTACTACAAGTCTGACCTGTGTAGTGAGACCCTGAAGACCCTGTACTAAGTACATGAAAGGAAGATCAGAAAATGTTCCGTATCCCCAGGGAGAAGTCAGGCCTACCCCACCATTTTATTAAACCATATTTTAACTGTTTATGTGTACTCCTTTAGGTGTATGCATTTATTAAGTGCCTACTTGATAAATGAATACTTTTCTTGGTTTTTTCATTATTTTTAATATTTAAATAATTCGTGTAAGTCATTAGAATCTAACAGAATGATGTATAAGATAAGCCTCTCCTGTTTCAAATGTGCAGTGTGGTGGCTCGGGGTCTCACAGAGCCAAGATCGGAGCTGTCCCCACACCCTGCAGTGCCTCCCACCGAGGTCCCTGTGTCCCCAGCCCATGCTGACCGCAAGTCTCATCATTACAGTGCTCACTGAGCAGTGGTCTCATAACAGAGTCTCTCAGTTGTCCAACGCTCTGGCCAAAAAGCAGAAGGAAGAGGAGAATAAGGAATCTGCCTCATGAGGCCAGGCACAGTGATCCCAGCACTCAGGAGGCTGAGGCAGGAGGATCTCTGCAAGTTCACCTGGGCTACCAGGTGAGTTTCAAACCAGCCTGAACTACATACTGGGACCTTGTGTCAAAAAAAAAAAAAGAAGAAGAAGAAGGAGGGCCAGGAAGATAGTGTCACAAGTGCCTGCCTGGAAAGCATAAGGTCCTGAGTTTGACCCCTGTTACCGAAAAAAAAAAAGAATCATTACAAAAAGACAAAAAGAAAAACAGAAGTCAATGTTGCAGTTATCCAGGCTTCAACTGGAGACCAGACACCCCACAGGGACACCCCAGCCCAGAGGCACCACAGAGTGAACTGGGCCAGCAACAGCCAGGCGCTCTGAAAGATGCCCGTGATCTCAGCTCGTGGAGGCAGAAGCAGGAGGATCGCTGTGAGTTCCAGGCACATTGCAAGATCTTGTCTCTGAGAACCACCCCTACACCTAACCCTTAAAGAAAATGTTAGGCAGCTTTCACAGTGACAGCAAAAGAAGTCCTGGGTGCAGGGGAAGCAGCAGCTTCCCGAGAGGCGACCCACCCGGTGCTGAACGTGTACGGGTTGTCTTTAATTGGATGGCTCAGACCCTACAGCCTACAGCCCTCTGGGAGGATTCTGAGTGGCAGTGACCCAGCTGTTTTAGGGATGTGCAGGGTGGAGTTGCAGAAGGTGTGCCCTCTCTCTGGCTATTAGACACTCGGAGCCCACCCCCCCCCCAGAAGTGTAGCAAAAGCATGCTCAAGTCACGGGGCACTCGCTGGCTCTTGAGCAGGGAACCCCTTGTGTGAAGGTTGTGCAGGTATGTTTGTCAAATGCTTAAAAGGAGTCCTCTGTCTTTCCTTGTGTCTGTCTGTCTCTCTGTCTGTCTGTCTGTCTCTTACTTGGTACCAGGAATTAAACTCAGGACCTTGTGCTTGCCAGACAGGGATTCAGCCACCGAGCTGTGTCCCTCTGCCCCTAAAATGAGCCTTCTTGTTCCACGGCAGAGAGGCTGACTTTAACGGGAGGGAAATAAGGCATCAGAAGAGCTCCTGGCAGGCAGCTCCTGGCTTGCTGGCCATTACTGAGCACCTTATGTACCCTGAAACAAGCCACCCCCACCTGAGTCCTTGGCTGCAGGGCTCAGGACCCATATGGCTGTCCCCCAGATCCACTGCACTTGGCCATGAGTGGTGCAGCACCCACAGTCAACACCCGGCTGGGGATGCAGAGGGTGGGTAGCTGCTCTCAGACCTGACAACCAGCCCCTGCCTCGACGCTAACCAGCTTGCTGGCTCGGTGGGGCTTCTGGCATGGCCTGGTTGCCCACGAGGTTTTGCTGCACCCTTATAGCCATAGCTGCATTGTTTTGCTCTAACTCTCTAGGTTCAGTCACCCCACGTGTTCATTTCTAATTGCTGAGTGTCTTCTTCCCCACCGTCGGCGTGTGTACGTGTGGACCCGTGACGCAGCCACGCCAGAGGACCTCGACTGCTTGCAGATAAACAAGACACATCTCTGCCTCTGGATGGTTCTGGGCCTGCACTTCCTTTTTTATTTGAGCCAGGCTCTTGCTGTGTAGTTCAGACTGGCTTTGAACCTACTACATAATATAGGCCGGGCTGGCCTCGAACTTGTGACAGTTGACCTGCCTTAGCCTCTTGAGTGGTTTGATTAGAGGCGTGTGGCGCTGCAACTGCTGGACTTTCTCCTGCAGGCAGGCCTCTCTGGTTACTCTTTAATTCTGCCCAAATTGGGCCTCTGAACACAGTGAAGATGGGGGATTATGCTTTCATGTTTGGAAAAATTAAGAATCCAAGAGAGAGACAGGTCCGGCCCAGCTGGCACCATGCTGCTCCTTTCCCACTGGCAAGGCCATGCTATAATCGAGCTCTTTGGCTCTGTCACCCTCCGTGGGACAGTTGCAGCCCTTATCATGCAGCTCACTCCTTCCCTACAGGGGACACAGAAATCACTGTACCTCAGGGAAGTGGTGTCTCCATCTTCATAAAGCCAGTGACCCCGTCCCTGGCCCCGAGATCCTGCCACCTGCTCGTAGCCAAGAGGACATTGAGTGTGCTGTTCCTGAAGCCTGGGGAGCGGACCAGCTTCACCTTCACCTGCCAGGACCCCGAGAAGCACTTCGTGATAGAGATCCAGAAGAACATTGGTGAGCTCCTACCCGCTTGGGGGGGACCGGCTCTGCACCCCAGACTGGGCTCTGGTGGGCTTCTTCACAGGGCTTGCTGTCGAGAGCTGCCTGAGCCTGGCATGGTGGTACATGCCTATCACTCCCACACTCGGGAGGCTGAGGCCAGAGGATTGCCGAAAGTACAAGGCCAGCCTGGACTACATAGTGTGAGATGCTGTCTCACAATGTCTAAAATTAAGTAAAAGGCAGATCCTGCCCTGTGCCCTAAAAATAGGGAAACCATAACTGCACGTAGGGGAAGTGGGAAGTCCTAGGGAGGAGACCTCCACACAGGGCTCCGTAGCTCCCAGGCCCAAGCAGAGGCCACAGGGTTAGCGGCGAGTTGCCTGGGAAACACCAGCTGGGTGGTGTGTGTGTCTGGCACTGTAAGCAGAACCTGGGACAGGGATTTTCCCTGGGGCTTGAATGGCATCGGAACCCCAAGCCCCCCAGGATGGACCCAGACTGCAGCCACCTGCCTCTGGCAGCAGGAGGGATACAGGGGCTGTGGTCCCTATGGTCCAGGGCATCTGGGACAGGATCAAGCGGGTAGGCGCGTGATTCCACGTGGCACCCCGGTCACGTTCACATATGGCTTCTTTCAGACTGCACATCCAGCCCATGTCCCCTGGGCGACATCCCACTGCAGCCCCCCGTCGCAGTGCTGCCAGCCCTCAACAAGACCTTCACGTGGGACGTGCGTGCCCACAAGAGTGCTGGACTGGAGCTGCGCTTCTCCGGGCCCCGCCTCAGGCAGATCGGGCCGGGCGACCGCTGTCCGGACGGCGTCACCCACACGGTCAGTGGCCTCGTGGGCACCACTGTGGTCAAGATCGGCACCTTCTGTGGCAACAACGGCACGGTGTCGCGCATCAAGCTGCAGGAGTGGGTGAAGGTGGCCCTGCACCTCCCATGGCTCCAGCACAGAAACACATCCGGCTTCAGCATCACGAACCACACGGCCATAAAACGTGAGCGTCCGGGCAGGGCCAGCAAGCGCCCTGGGGCTCACTCCCACTTGCTCCAGAGTTGGGGGGTGGGGGGGGTGGGGGTGAGGGGGTGGGTGTTTGTTTTGTCTTTTTTTTTTTTTTTTTTTTTTTTTTTTTTTTTTCAAAGACAGGATGTCACTGTATAGCCCGGACTGTCGCAGCACTCACAGCGATCCTCTTGCCTCACCCTTCTGAGTGCTGGGAAGACAGGTGTGCGCCACCACATCTGGCAAGTTGGTTGTTAAGCGGTCGGGGAATTTGTGAACTGGTAAAATCAGAGCCATTGGGCCAGCCAGACAGCTCAGCGGATTAAAGCGCCCGCAAGCAAGCGCGGGGGGGGGGGGGGGGGTCCATCCCCGGAACCTGCTGTGCTGGCCCCGCTCCCAGGGCGCGCTGAGACGCCAGTGGAGGCTGGGCGTGGTGGTGTGCGCCCCTAATCCCAGCTCTTGGAAGGCTATAAGCAGGCCGATCACTACGAGTCCGATCTAGTAGTGAGACCCTGAACACCCTGTAGACCCTTCCCCAAAATACGTTAAAAAAAAAAAAGCCATTGTATAGAATAGGATTACAAAGGCCCGAAAGATAGCTCAGATGGGCACAGGGCCTGCCCGGCAAGCACAAGGTCCTAAGTTCAATTCTTTTTTTTTCTAAGTTCAATTCTTGGCACCCAAAAGAAAAAGAAAAAATGGTTAAAGAATAGGATTATACAGATTTACAATAAAGAAAATCATTGTAGAGAGAAAGTTAATAGTGCTAGGCAATTGTAATCCCAGCACTCAGAGGCTGAGGCAGGAGGGTTTCTGTGACTGCAGGGCCAGCCTGGGGTACATATGAGACCCAGGCATAGGGCTTACGTGCCCTGTGGGCTAGTTGTAACGCACGGCCCGCACCCCCCGGAACACTGCGCGCCCCCCTCCCCTGAGCGCGACCGTCCTGTCTTCAGGCCTATGCATCATCGAGTCTGTGTTCGAGAGCGAAGGCTCTGCCACCCTGATGTCAGCCAACTACCCAGCCGGCTTCCCTGAGGACGAGCTCATGACGTGGCAATTCGTGGTCCCCCCGCACCTGCGCGCCAGCGTGTCCTTTCTGGACTTCAACATGTCCAATTGCGAGCGCAAGGAGGAGCGTGTGGAGTACTACATCCCTGGCTCGGCCACCAACCCCGAGGTGTTTCGGCTGGATGACCCGCAGCCCGGCAACATGGCTGGGAACTTCAACCTGTCCCTGCAGGGCTGCGACCAGGACGCCCAGAGCCCGGGGGCCCTGCTACTGCGCTTCCGCGTGCTGGTGCAGCACCCACAGACCGAGAGCAGTGAGTGAGCCCCGCCCCACCACTTGTGTTTCCCTTGGGGTCGGCCCGAGAACCCCTTACACCCTTGAATTTCGCGGATGGCGTGAGGAGTGGTCAGGGGCTCCTCTCAGTGTGAGAAACAAAATCGATCTTGCGTTTGGAAGCCAGACTGGCTTTTTGTGGTTGTTTTGTTTGTTGTTTTTGTTTTTGTTTTGTTGGTGTGTTTGTTTGAGACTTTACAGCCCACTCTGTCCTGCCTCAGCCTCCCCGGTACTAGGATTCCAGGCAGATGCCGCCAAGCCCAGCTTCCCTTTGCGTGATTTTTTTGTTTTTTTCTTTTACAAGAGAACTTTTTTTATCTAAAAAACTGAGTGACATTCCTAGTTCCATGTAACAACATCAGAAATTCAAGAAGCAAAACAGTTAGTAAAAACGAACATCTCCTCTGCAGGATAAAGGCCAGAAAACTTCGTGCAGAAAATGAGTGCAAAACCGGGGGCTTTCGGGACACCCTGAGCTGGTGCCATAATGACTCCTTCATATGATTTTGAAAAGGCACGGTGGCCCCACAGTCCATGGTTCTGTGAGGCAGTGGCGCCCTTCTCTGTGTGTTATCCCCGTGGGGGATCTGCCTGGCCTCTCCTCGAGCTTCTAGGAAATATGCCGGGCGTGTAGTGCATGCCTGCCATCCCAACACTCAGGAGGCTGAGGCAGGAGGATCCACCTGGCCAACATACCACAGCCCTGTCTCAGAAGAGAAGAAGGAGAATCTGCTTTCTTTGGCAGCACCAGGCCGACCCGCAGTGTCCTCCAACGCCCTGGTCTGGGTGCCCGACTTGAGGGGGGCGGGGCCTGTCTGCCCCATTCTCGGTGGCTTCCTGCTCCGCTTTGGGGAATCAGTGGCTGCTGGAGTTTCTTTCTTTGACTTTATAACCTTGTGGAGCCTGGCAGTTGTGTTGCTGGTTGTTTTGTTGAACTGAACTAGTTTTCAGTTGTGTTGCTATGTTATTTTGTTGTCACTTGGTAATGCGTATGTCAAGTCTCAGATTTCACCTGCCGTGGTCTGAGTCATGTGGCCTTTGCCTTCTCTCCCATAGGCCCCATTTTCATGTTAAAGGAAAAAATTCTCCTATAAGTGCCACAGAAATGATTAGGGGCCACGCCTGGTGTGTGGCTGCTGAGAAGGCGGAGGCAGGAGGACCCCAAGCGCACAGCAGCCCTGGGAATGAAGGCCGTGCAGAGCAGGAAATAGCCGGTGTGGAGGGTGCACACTTGTGAGCCCAACACTGGGGAGGCTGAGGCAGGAGGACCCCAGGAGTGGCCAGCCAGGCTCCATAGTGAGATCCTGTCTCAAAAACGCAGATAGACAGATAGACAGACAGATAGAGAAATAGGATAGATGCATAGACAGACAGATGGACAGACAGCCCGGAGGAGCAGCTGAGTGCAAAGGCTCTAGGTCAATCCCCAGGGCAAACAACAACAGAAAAAAATTATTAAAGTGGCAATGATGACCTTAGGGAGCACAAAGCCCTGTGTGGTGACAAAACTACAATTCGTAGACAGCCTGACCGCACACACCACACGCAGTCATGACGCCGCACACTCGGGATGGGACTCCTCCAAACTTCTGCCGTAGCTGTAGGGAGGGTGGGAGACTGAGAAGAGGCAGTGTGCCCCTCCCCCTCTCTCTGTCTCTGTCTCTGTCTCCCTAGCCTAGCCATTTGCTCCATCCTAGGCACAGGAGGATTTGGACTGCTGCACTTAGCACCTCCCCACTCTTTTGCCTGCTACATAATATTCCTGTTCCCAGCGTCCCATGGTTTATTGAATTGACCCAGTGTTGGGTGGTCTCATGTGGTGGAGCACATCACATTGCCAGGCTTCCCGGTTGCAGGGGTCTCAGGACTATGGCAGGCTGTCCCCTGTCCCCAGTCCCCAGCTGCCTGACCGGGGCAGACGGAACACCTGATTTTAGTTCACCTTACTTGGATTAGAAACAGCACTAGGAACTCTCCCTATTTGGAATATTCACACATTTCTGTCTCCTTTCCCAAGACCAGGCCGATGGTCTTTGGTGTCCCTGTGCCGCTTGTCCCTGGCCGCATGTGGTGTTGGGGACAGGGTCAGATGGGCATTTTAGGGGGCTCCTCATGCTCACTCCAACATCCTCTTTGCTTCACCGCAGTGAAGCCCTGCCCTCCACACCCTGGCGGTATCCCTCTGGGGACAGCTGCCCTCCCCTTCAGCCCCAGCCCACTGCCCCATGTCACACCGCCTCTCCTCTGTGGTTTCAGATAAAACCTACGTGGTCGATCTGAGCCAGGAGCGAACACTGTTCCTCACCATCGAGCCCCGGTCCAGGCCGAGCCGTAGGTTCGTCACTGGCTGCTTTGTGTGTCTGGAGTCCCGAACCTGCAGTCCCAACGTCACCCTGGCACCCGGTTCCAAATACAAGATATCCTTCCTCTGCGATGACCTGACGCGCCTGTGGGCCGTGGCAGAGAAGACCCTAAGTATGCCCCTCACCCGAGGTTCCCTCCCTGTCCCCCAAGCCAGGGGCAGCAGCACACACCTGTCATTCCAGCATTCTGGGAGGCTGAGGCAGGAGGGTTGAGAGTGAGAGCCCAGCGTGGGTGACTCAGTGACCCACTGAGACCCTGTCTTAAAATAAAGGACAGAAAAAAAAAAAAAATAAAGGACAGAAAGGCCTGGGGATGTACTTCAGTGCAGAGACCCTGGGTGCAGTCCTGGTGCTGTAAAAAATGAATGAAATGCACATCAGAGCATAGGGAGCCAGGGTAAGCAGAGAAACCCCAAGGGTGGCACCCCATAACAGCACACGCCTACCCCGAAGTTCCTCCAGGCCTAGTCCCTGAAGGGCTCCCCATGTCTTGTCCTCATAGGATGACCTCTGCCCCTCAGCCCCAGAGTGCTGGGTGCTGGGTCCCCTGGCTGGGCCGCCTAAATGCCCGCAGGGAAGACAGAGCCCGGGAGGGTGGCACTGGGCTCCTGCATGCCACCGCCACCGCCTTCTCTCCCAGGCTGCACCGACTACCACTACTGTCAGAGGAAGTCATTCCAGCTGAAGGTGCCCGCCGACATCCTCCAGCTGCCCCTGCAGCTGCGCGACTTCTCCTGGAAGCTGCTGGTGCCCAAGGACAAGCTGAGCCTGGCACTGACGCCGGCACAGAAGCTGCAGCAGCACACACATGAGCGGCCCTGCAATGCCAGCTTTAGCTACATGGTGGCCAGTGTCGTCCCTGGCCATGACCTGCACTTTGGCTCCTTCTGCGCCGGCGGCTCCATCGAGAAACTGCTGGTGCGGCAGAACAGCTCAGTGACGCTCCGCAGCTTCGTGCCCAGCTTCCAGGCAGAGGGGCCAGGCCAGGGCATGACTGTGTCCTTCCTGCCATATTTCAAAGGTAAGGGCCCCACCCACTGCCCCCTCCGTATCCCCATTTCTGTTCATTTGCTCCTTCCTCGGGTCCCTGGGTAGGCACCAACTCGGTGACAAGGGACAGCAGACAGAAGAACTGTGCAAGGCTCACCCTAATGCTGACTTCCTGTCAGCCCTGCATGGGAAATCCCAGAGTTTACCATATGTAGCCGGGCATGGTGGTAATCCCTGTGCTCAGGAAACTGAGGCAGGAGGATCTCTGCAAGTTCAAGGCCAGCCTGGAATACCTAGCAAGACCATGTCTCCAAGAAAATAGAGAAAGTGTTTCCGAGTGGGGAGGGGGGAGGCAGCAGAACCGGTAATCAGGTTCTGGTCTTTTCTAGAGCAGGTAACACATACAGGAGGAGTAAGTAAGTATCGCCTAGTCCTGAATATTTGTAAGGTGATAATGTAGAAATCCTCATGCAGACATTTGCATGGTTCTGCTTTTAAACTCAGCATGGTAAGCACTGAGCAGGAGCAGGATAAAGGGACCCTCGCTCTGAGGTAGTGGTGGTGTCTGAACGCCCGCCCCTGCGACCTCCGTGTGGCTGGTTGTGAGTCACTCGGCCACTGCAAGTTGCTCACAGGGCTGTCTATTGCCCTCAAGGAATGTTGGATTACTATGTTGGAATGGGCCGGAGCCGTGCTTTGCAGTTACTGGCGCACTCTGGTCTTAGGTGCGAGTGGAGGGAGGCCGCCTCTGTCCCTGGAGTAAGTCCCTCCAGGCTGCCTGGAGTCCCGAGGTGGTCAGGGATGCCCGGGAGAGGCCGTGGATGTCAGACACGGGGTCACCCTGTGGAGTGTGGGGTTGTCTCCCGCAGGCAGGGTAAGTCATGGAGGTGTCAGGAACTCGCTCAGCTTCACAGTTCCACAGTTCTTCCCCAAGGCCAAGGTCCTGTGGTTCTGAGAAACAGGAGTAGGGTCCAGCGGTCCCTCACGGGACGGGCACGGCGCTGTGTAGAGATTTCCGAAAGGGGACTGAGGCGGCCACTGCTTTGGCACATGGGCCCAAAGAGCTCAAAAGAGCTGAATCTTGTCTGGCTGAGGCCCATCCTGTCCCGACCAGACCATAGGTGAGGTAATGAAACAAAATGCAGTTCCTCGGGGTGTTGTCAGCTTCCTGTCACTGGAACAAAACACCTGAGGTGGGGAACCCACAAAGGGAAAGGTTTCTTCTGGCTCAGCCTCAGAGGTTCCAGCCCATGATGGTCCAGCTGCTGAGCTGTGGAGTCTCCCCGTGGCTCCCAGGCCACGCCCCCAGTGACTTCATTTCCTCCCACTGGGTCCCACCTCTTAAGGTTGTATCACCACTTGATACCACAGCAAGCTGGGAACCATCTTTTTTTTTTTTTTTTTAACTTTTATTAAGAAATAACAATAAGACAGTTTCAAAACACATTAGTATAACAACCACAATAATTAATACAATGCATACTGTTGTCTTCATAGTAGTTGTTCAGAGTACAAGATGCAGACATGATAACTTTTCTAAACACTATTGGTACAAACATTTCTTCTTATTGAATTAAGAGAAAGTAATTTATAGTAGTGGGTTATTGGCAGCACTGGCTATGTCAGAAATGTTGATTTGAGTCTTTTACAGCTTAGCATACTAACCTGGCTTTACTTTTTATGCCTCATGGTTAAGCTTTTCTGCTGGGTGGTTAAGGCCAAGTTAAAGCAAGGCCTGTATAACAAAACATGTAACTTTTTTTAAGCTTCATAGTGGACTTTATTGAGAAAAGTTAGTGTAAAAATCATTCAGATTTGTAAAATTTAAGTAAGACGGCAAAATTATAACTTGTAGCTATAGTAATCACTCTACTAATCACAAATAAGGCATAGACTAAATTACTGCCTAAGCAAAAACTACTGCCAGGCTTCAGCTGCAAGGTAGGAAACACCGTAATCATTAGAGTGAGCCCAGTGATAACATTTGCCTTTGGAACCCAAAGAAAAAGCAAGTTCTGACTATGGCATCACCACAGCCTAAGCCAAGAGGAGCAGCTTTATTAATGTCCTGCAGCAAAGCACATCAGTAATTGTAGCCATGCATTAGCATAGAGCTTTTGTATCTCCCAAGGTCAGTCAAATCCCCTCAGGATTTACCTTGAAACCATGTACAGCATTTGGTAGAACTTTTGGCAGTGTCAGCCATCTGGATGAGTCACGGCCTTTGCTTGACCAGTTTGCTCTCTGTAAAAGCCTGAGAGAATGTTTTCTCTCTGGGTGACTCTCCTTAGGCACACTGTATATCATGGATCCCTTTCCTCTGGGGCCCCATAATCTTCTTGAACAGAATATTTGGGACAGTACTGAGTTATAGGATGTTACAGTACAGCTTCTTTTATGTCCTGAGTCCTCACTGACCTTGAAGGGCTAGGGCCAAAATATTGGTAACCTTGTAGCCCTTCTTTTTCTCTAATTTTTGACCTGTAAACTTATGTTCTTAACCCTCCCAAAGAGAAGCTCTGTGATACTATTACTCTATAACATAGGTACCTGAGCTTAATATCACTGTCTTTCTAAATATCAAACATCTTACACTTAGCTAGGAATCGGTATTTTCCATCAATCATTGATTTTCTAATAAATCCCTATAGAATGTGATTTAAATTTGCCTATCATCCTTGCACAGGGGCCATGCTAATCTTCTCTGTATGGTTCCAATTTTAGTACCTGCGCTGCTGAAGCAAGTGCCATATCTTTAATTTGGGCTTTTGCAGGCACTTCCAGTCCTGGCTGAATTACACAGGGCACATTTCACATGGCTGGTATCCACTCTGCAGCAGTGCAGATGTGGGGCATTTCTGTCACCAGAAAGCTCGAGTGGACACAGTGTTCTAGAATGTACCAGTGGACACTTCTAGAAGGTTCCACAGTGTCTCCTCTGCTTCTCACTTTTCTCTGCGTCTTGATGAGTAAAAGTATCTGGACACCCTTCCCTTTTCCACAGAGGAAGGCATCTTCACGGTGACCCCAGACATGAACAGCAGAGTCTACCTGAGGACCCCAAACTGGGCCCGCGGCCTGCCAGCCCTCTCCTCCGTGTCCTGGAACATCAGCGTGCCCAGCGGCCAGGAGGCCGGCCTCACCTTCTCCAAGGATCGCGCCGGGATGACCTGCCAGTCAGGGCGCGCGTTCATGATCATCCAGGCTCAGCACACGCGGGCTGAGGAGATTCAGGAGATCATCAGCCTGGAGGATGAGAAGCTCCCCAAGCCGAGCTTCCACCATCACAGCTTCTGGCTCAACATCTCCAACTGCAGCCCTGCCAACGGCGAGCAGCTAGACCTGCTCTTCTGGGTGACCCTGACCCCGAGGACCTTGGGTAAGGTCTTTTGGAGTCTTTCCGAGGTTGTGGCAGAAAGAAAATTGGTACTGAGGGTCAGGGAAGAAGGCTGCAGGCAAATCAGAAAATGGCTTGGGTCCTGGCTATCCAGGGGTCAGCTGTTGCATCAGTAATGCCGCATAACAAAGCACCCTGAAAATTTCATGGATGATGACAGGCATTTATTATTGTTCTATGGCATCAGTCAGAGCCGAAATAAACAACGGGAAAACTGGATTAATGTAGCTATAGAGAACTCTGGAGCTCAGTCTCCTTGAAGTCTCAGTCCTGAGCCGCTGAAACTTTTCACATTTACTGAGGGCTAAAAACAGGCTGAAGGGTGTGTGTATGTCTGCTCTGATGTAAACACACTGTTATTTACCTCACCTTCTGGCATTTACCAAACTCTTAAGTTTACACATCCCAGGTAAAGGATCAAAGACCAGACAGGGCGTCCCTAGGATTTGCTGTTTTCTGTGTCTCAGCTTGCCCAGGTCACATGGAATTACATGAGGCGACACATTTGTTAGGCGCTGCTCTTCATTCCTTGCTCCCTAGGGACAGTAGGCTTCTGCCTCATGCCACCACGGTGGTGCTCAAACACACACACACACACACACACACACACACACACACACACACACACACACGGGCGGGGCACTTCTACCCTAATCTACGCCTGTTAGTCACCCTTGCAGCGCAGCTGCAGCTCAGACTTGGCTGGGGCTGGGCTGGGGGCTCTCACCCAGGGGCCCAGCCAAGGTCACCTGAGGCTCCTGGGCTGGCGTGGGTACCTCCTCATGTCCTCTAGCCAGGCCTGTTCTCATGATGGGAGCAGAGACTGCTGAAGGGCGGGTGCGGGGTCTCCTGACGGGCGCTGGGAATGTGCGCACCATTCGGTCTGCCATTCTCATTTCCCACCTAGATCTTTTTTACTCAGCTTACTGTTGTTGCTTACTCTTCTTCGTCTCTCTGACGTGGACCAAGTTGCTCTATTCCCGTGCACTTCTCCGCTCGTAGAGGAGATAATGGTGAAGAAGTACCACAGGATTCTGAGTCAGAGATTAAGATTTGGGGCCTGGAGAGAGTGGCGGAGAAACGTGGTGATGCTGTCTTTATTTCGTTCCAGGGAAGCAGTGGGAGCCACAAAATTCGCCCACTGCCAGGCTTCCGGGAAGAGTAGAAGTTCACTTTTAACCCACTGGGTTGGTGCAGGACCCAGGGAAAGTAAGGCAGAGGGACAGGTCGTGTGTGGTCAGGTGACCCACGGGTGGCACGTCCACCCTTCGCCTGTCACTTTGCTCCTGCTGTCTCTGAAGCTCGCTTGCCTTCTGCTTGTGCAGTGGGCAAGTGGAAGCCGTTGTCCCTGCCCGGTTCCTTTTCTTGGCCTCTCGGAGCTGTGGGCAGAGGACCCCCAATGCCGCAGGCCCCAGCCCTCCCTCCACTGTGGGCAGAGGACCCCCCAGTGCCGCAGGCCCCGGCCCTCCCTCCGCTGCCTGCCTCCTGCTCTGTGCTCTGCCTCTGCTCTTCCCAGGATGAGTAGATGACAGGAATACATGGGGTGGACCAAGAGTAGCCATAGGAGTGGCACTCATAGGTCCTCCCCCCCACTTATGCCTTCATCAGTGTCCCGTGTAGGTGACTCCACAGTTTGTGGCCTAACAATAACTAGTTTGTTTGGTGACATTTCTGGGTTCAGAGTTTGACCACGAAGCACACAGTAGGGTGATTCTCTGTGCTCCGGGGCATCTGGGGCCTGGCAGCCCCGTGCCTTGGGCCCCACAAGGTGGCCAGGGCAGCTCAACTGGAGCCATGTGGTATAATCCAGAGACACTGAATGATACCTGATTCCATGGCACACACCTGTGTCCCCAGCACTCGGGAGGCTGAGGCAGAAAGATTGCTCTGTCTCAAAAGATTTCAACAGGCCCCTGTGTTCTCTCTCTCGTCCTCAGGCTGCAGGCTCTATGCTTTTCCAACTTTTACTTGGCCTGAACTTACTCTGCAGAGCCTTCTTTTGTTACCTTGGGTAAAACTTTTGCAACTTTTCTTTTCTTTTTAAAGGATACAGTAAACATCTCAAAAATACAAGGCTGAAGCCGGGCGTGGTGGCTCACGCCTGTAATCCCAGCACTCGGGAGGCTGAGGCAGGAGGATTGGTGCGAGTTCGAGACCAGCCTGGGCTACAAAAGTGAGCTCAAGGCCAGCCTCAACTGCATAGCGAGACCCTGTCTCAAAAAAAAAAAAAAAAGACAAAAAAAAAAAAAAAATACAAGGCTGAGCTCAGCCGATTAAGTGCGTGCTCAGGCAGGTGCAGAGACCAGGGTTTGATCCTTGGTCCACATGCCACAGCGGCCCTGCCCCCAGGCACGCTGAGCTGGCATTCGAGTCTGGGTGTGAGTCTGGGTCCGGTGGTGCACCCCTGTAATCCCAGCACTGGGGAGGCTGAAAACAGGATCACCTCAAGTCTGAACTGTGTAGTGAGACCCTGTACCAAATACATAAACAAAATATACATATATACATATATATATATATATATATATATACACACACACACATATATACATATATTTGTTTGTTTGTTTGTTTATTTATTTATTTATGTGGCACATCCCTGTAATCTGAGCACTTGGGAGGCTGAGGCAGGAAGATCACTGAGAATTAAAGTCAGCTTGGGCTACATAGTGAATTCAAGGCAAGCCTGAACTGTATATCGAGACCCTATCATGGAAAAAAAAAAAAAAAAATTATAGCACAAGACACCGCGCCATGAATGCCCCTTGAAACTCTTCCTATCGATTCAAACCCGCTCACCCCATCGTCTTTGCTTTGAGTGACTTTCAAGGTCATTTTGACCTTGGGAAAGAGTCGGGAGTTGCACGATGCCAGGTCCTGTGAGTAAGGTGGCTAAGGAAGACACAGTGTCATGGTCTCAGGAGCTGCACTTCTGTTGGGTAGTGCAGGGAGACAGCAGTCACCACACTTGCGATCACTCCTGCTACAGACATCAGGAAAGCAGACTCCAGAGCTGCTTCAGATAGGGCCAAGAACAATGGAAGTATGTTTGACCTGAGGAGGTCATGGGGGCATTCGTAGCAATGTCTCTTTTGCTATAATAATTTTCTTTCAAAGTCTCCATATTTGGCTGGTGTTGAGGTTTGTATCTAGTTGTTCCCCCAAAGCCTCATGTAAATCATGGGGCCAGGCTGGGTTTCCCCATGGCACCTCCATGGGTTGCCTTGGGCTTCCTCATGGCATGGCGGCCTCAGAGTGAGCATAATCAGCCTGTCACACTGCAGCCGGCCTCCCATCCTGGAGACAGCCCAGGCCGACAGTCCTTTTAAAGATCAGACCTCTTGTTGGCCCTGGCAGGCCTAGAAGGGAGGCAGATGCAGGAAGGGAAGGGCCGTGGGCCCGTTGGGGGACGACTCCAGCTGGTCTCTGTCTCCTCACCTGTCTCCGGTGTCTCTGCCCACAGACCTGACCGTTGTCATTGCTGCTGTGGTGGGAGGCGGAGTCTCGCTGCTCTTCGCCCTCGGGCTCATCATCTGCTGTGTGAAAAAGAAGTAGGTGGATGCTGTCCAGCCAACATGGCACTGTCTGGGCTGACGTGGCCTGGGTGTTTGTTCGTGACTGACTTCACGCCTTCCTTCCTGAATTCCCCTGAAGCTCAGTGTTCAGCAACACCACCAGCTGTGAGCTAAAGGCTTGAGGGGTCCCATAGTCAGAGGGGAGGGCAAGGTGAGGCTCACTGATGCCCGACCTCCCCAGGCCCCAGAAGGTGTCACCACCAGCTCCACGTGGCCTCCGTGTGGCGTCTGTGTGGAGCCCTAGCACAGCTGCCGGATTTGGTCTTGCTTTAATTCTGAGCTCTGTGCACTGTGCTGGCTGTTGCCTCAGGGACTGGGCCCCTCTGCTGGAGCTGAACTGTGCTGTCCCAGCTCAAGCAGGCCAGCCACACCCTGCCCTCCTGAGTCTCCCGCCCGCCCATGACATCAGGTGGTCAGAGCTGTGACCCATGGAGACAGGGCAGAGCAGGAACTGAAGGAGGGCACAGAGCTCCCTGCCAGCTTGGCCCAGGCTGGTTGGTTCTGGAGAGCTGAGCCACCACCATTTCTAATCTGGGCAAACAGGGTCAGTTGCCAGGCTCCCCACCATCAGAGGCCCAGTGACCTGTCAGATGGTTTGAAGAGTCAGGTATGATGCCAAGCACTTGTCATCCCAGCACTCGGGAGGCTCAGTCAGCGAGGTTGCCATGAGTTCAAGGCCAGCCTGAAGGATAATGTGAGACCCTGTTTCAAAAAATCAAAAGAACTGGGCATGGTGACACATGCCTGTAATCTCAGCACTCTAGAGGCTGAGGCAAGAGGGTTGCTGTGTTTTCGAGGTCAGCCTGGGCTACCTAGTGAGTTGAGGGCAGCCTGAATTGCAGAGAAAGGCCTTGTCTCAAAAGAAAATAAAGAGAAAAAAAAAAAAAAAAAGATATTGTGAGGGCTTGGGACTAGCTCCTTGTTAGAGTGTGCTTAGCATGCACGAGACCATGGGCTCAGTCCCCAGCACCAAAAAATAAAAAGCCAATTGGGACACAGATGGTGTTGAAAGTCTACACCCAGGGCTAGATGTGTTGACATGTTGATGCACACCTGTAATCCTAGCATGCAGGAAGCTGAGGCAGGAGGATCATTTTGAGTTTGAGACCAGCCTGGGCTACAAAGTGAGCTCAACTTCCTAAACTGCATAGAAAGACCCTGTCTCAAAAAGACAAAAAAAAGAATAAATAAACAAAATAAAAAATTTTTTTAAATGTCCATGCCCCCTGCACACCTGCAGTCCCTTACTTTGCATCTTGGAAACTTTGACAGAAGCTGGCCCCTTCTAATGTCCACTGGGGACAGTTCCATTTTGAATGTGATTCCAGGGACTCGGGGGATGAGGCGGGCACCCCCAGAACCTATGGGGTGGTTCTCTCTGACCCCTGTCTCACTCCCTCCCCACATAGGAAGAAAAAGGGAAACAAGGGCCCTGCTGTGGGCATCTACAATGGCAACATCAACACCCAGATGCCACTGCAGCCCCAGAGGTTCCAGAAAGGGCGGAAGGACAATGACTCCCACGTGTACGCGGTCATCGACGACACCATGGTTTACGGGCACCTGCTGCAGGACTCCGGCGGGTCCTTCCTGCAGCCCGAAGTGGACACCTACCGGCCCTTCGAGGGCGCCATGGGCGAGTGCCCACCCAGCCCACCACCCACATGTTCCAGGGCACCCACCGCCAAGCTGACCTCTGAGGCCCCGCCCCTTCATTCCTCGCTTGAGCCTGAGAGTGAACCCTACACCTTCTCCCACCCTGGCCCGGTGTCTGGGAAACACAGGAACACTCAGGTCCCCTTGCTGGACAGCCAGGAGCCGGGGCCACCAACAGAGTAGACCATTGTCTGACCCCTCCACAGGGGCTTGGTGCCCTTTGGCAAGAGGCACCCAAGGCTTCCTACCCAGCAAGCTCTGGAAGAGGGGTCACGGGGGAGCTGCAGGTTTCCTGGACTCCACCCGAGCCTGCCCCTTCTGTGATGATACCTCAGCCAGACAGATTCTGATCCAAATCCAGACCTGCCAGCACCGGCTTGGGCCTGCCCAACTGTCCCAGCTCACCGGAAAGGGGCTCCTAGCTACACTTCTGGGAAC
Source organism: Myocastor coypus (assembly GCA_004027025.1). Lineage (NCBI taxonomy): Eukaryota > Metazoa > Chordata > Mammalia > Rodentia > Myocastoridae > Myocastor > Myocastor coypus. The sequence continues at coordinate 40,916 of PVJA010005295.1, read as the reverse complement.
CCTGGCGAGGTCCCAGCTCCCACTGGGATGACATGAGACAATGGAAATGACAAGGTGCCTTATTATTATTATTATTATTATTATTATTATTATTAATTATTATTATTTATTTGGTGGCCTGTATAGTGAAGAGGTGGAATACATAGCCACCCAGCCCTCCTTCTCAGGCAAAGCATCAGCCCTTACTGGCTGCTTTGGGCGGCTGGGTTTTGGCTTCTACCAGTCACCAGATGAAAAATACCCACTGTGCCCTGTGAGGTGGGAATGATTTGCGACTGCAGAGAGTATGCGCATGCGACCACCCCATCTCCAGACTTTATCCCAGGTCCCCTTGTCCTTTGCTGTTAAAAAGGAGAGAACTATCTGACTTACCATGGTGACTTTCTGAGCTGCAGCTATGCTGGATACTGAAACGAAAATTTGGAGAATAGCTGTGTCCTGTGCAGACATTCAGATGCACGCCAGAGTCACCAAATGTGTTGGCTGCGGTGCCATGCTGCTCGGAGGGTGACTTAAAACCAACCCGGGGTTGACTGTTCATGGTTCTGGAGCTGAGGAGTCCTGAAATGGGCTTCCCTAGGCAGGTGCTGTGTGCCCGGGAGGCACCAGGACGCAGAGCCGCTTGTCTGTCCGGCTTCCCCAGCCTGGCCTGGCAGCTGCTCCAGTCTTTCTCACAGAGCAAGTCCAAGACAACCCCATGCTAGGGCACTGGACGAAGTCCCTTCCTCTGCATAAGGTGCCACGCTCTAGGCTGGGATAGGATGCAGGTGCCTTAGGGGCGCTCTCCCCACCTCTGATGTCCTCAGAGAAGCTGAGAACCAACTGTGCAACCCCTGGGGTGTTTGAAATTATTTTAAAGTTACCAACATTTAAAAATCCCAGAATATCACAGAAACATCCCAATCGTAAGAGCTGGCCAGGCTGGGCTGGGGTGCGCTGGGCGACACTGTGGCTCTGCTTCAGGTGGGCTTGCCCGGTCTCCGCAGCTCTGTGGCACCCACCATGAGTGTCCAGTGTCCAGCGGGTGCTACTCTGGCTGCTCCTCCTCCCTCTCTGCCTCAAGTTCAAGGTCCCCCCAAGAGGCTCCACCTTGCCTGTCCCTGTGGTAGAATGGAGAGGGGTGTGTCACCCGGCCTTGTCTCTCCAGAAGGGAGCACTGGAGGTGCTGCCCTGGACCTGTCCTTCCTCGATGCCCCATTACCAGTGGCCCCATGAACTGTGGCAGGCTCCTGCAAGATGGTCACTGTGTGGCCTCCATCTGTCTCCTTGGGCTGCCACGTGCATTGCTGTCTCTCACAGAGACCCCCGGTGCCATAGGGACCCCAAGTGCCTTGTAACTGAGGATGCAAAACTCAGCCTCTCGCATCCAAGCAGGTGTGACAGGGAAGGCCCAGCCCGGCAGCTCATCTTCCATGTGGCAATTTGGGGCCCTGAGGGCCGAGCCTACCTTCCACCCCAGGGTCGCGGACGCCAGGCCTGGGCCCCTGCCAGAAGGGGACATCCCCAGAAGGGGCCTCTGGGGACAAGCATGTGCCTCGGGACTAGGTCTTGGTAAGGCGTGAAGACTGTGTAGGAGGCAATGTTTGGGGCTGCAAAGCTACCTGGAAATAATTTATTTATGGAGAGACTTTTAAAGTAGTATTTCCTATGCTTTTTTCAAAAAATAAAACAAATACACAAGAACTATGCGTCCAGCCTTTGTCCCCAGCCCCACCCACCACCATAACAGGCCACACCTGCCCCCTCCTCCCTCTCCTGGCTTAGGAAGCAGCTCGTTTTGTGTAGAAGTGAACATCCAGAATCTTGCTGCGAAACTGTGGCCAGCAGGAGACTCAGTGGCCACAGCTGTCTCTTCTGGTTGAGGCCACATGAGCGCTTGTGTGACCATGCCAGGCAGCAAGCCCCACCTGGGACAGTCGCTCCAGACAGGAAGTGTGGGAAGCACACGGGCCACGGAGCCTGGTGATGTGGGTCAGACGTGGGGGAGCCGCGCAGCTGCCGCCTCAACAGCTTCCCAGAGGTCCCTCATGATCCCGGGCTGGCAGGGCGCACACACCTGTGATCCCAGCACCTGGAGGCTGAGGCAGGACGGTGGAAAGTTGGACCCTGTCCCTAAACCTAAAAAGGTTAGGGGTGCGGTGCTGAGGCCCTGGGCTTAATCCCAGGCCTGGGGAAAACGGAGGAACTGTCACTCCTTTGCCCCAGATCTGCTCAAGTGGGGCTGCCCAGGGCTGCACACAGCTCCCCAGGTGCTCCCCCCACACTGTGAGCTCACTTCCTGTCCAGCGCCGACCCCCGAGTGGCCTCCCATCGGTCAGCTCTGCCGCTCCCTCCTCCCCTGACGCCACTGACCCCTGTGGCTCACAGCTACACCCTCACCCTGGTACTCCCTCGCGTTGACGTCCATGTCTGCAGGTGTGGGGGCCCTGGGACAAACCCTGCACTCCTCACACCCCTCATCCCCTGCCCCTCGTCCCCCCTCGTCCTCCCCCTTCCCTCCCCTTCCCCCTCCCCCTCCCCCTCCTCTGGGAAGTCCTGGAGCCCTGTATCCCTGCACACGCGGTGGGGGCCTCAGGGGCTGTGGTCTTGGTGGTCACCTGGGAGGTGAGCTGTGCGTGTTACAGGCTGGGGGAGAGGGAAGCCCGGAGGCCACTCCAGGAAGGAGGCTCCTGCCAGCCCTGTGCCCTCCCCACTGCGGGCTGCTCTGCGGCTGTGGACACCGACATCACTTCTGCAAATGCAGCACAGCCCCTGGCCACACAGCCTGCAAGCACAGAAGGGCGGGCTGCGCTCCGGGTGGGCCAGTGCCAGCGAGAAATCCTGGAGCATTTCAGTCTGTTGAAAGGAGCAGTTAGGGGCCAAAGAGATAGTTCTATGGCACAAGTGCCTGCCTGGCAAGTACAAGGTCATGAGTTTGAACCCTGATCCTACCAAAAAAAGAAAGAAAGAAAGAAAGAAAGAAAGAAAGAAAGAGCAGCTAATGTTTTTTTTTTTCTCCTCCTTAATTTTTCTTTTTCTTTTTCTTTTTTTTTTTTTTTGCCAGACTGGGGTTCAAACTTGCAACCTTGCACTTGCCAGGCAGGCACTTGTGCCACGGAGCTATCTCCCCAGCGCCCTCTTCTCCTTAATTTCTTGTTACATTTTTCCTTTTCTTTTTATCAATTTGGCAGGCTTATATTTGGAAATCTAAACTACTAATTTGAAGACAACACTATATAACAATCATTGTTGAATTCCTATTATTTTGCTTAGTGAAATACTATATGGTTTATTTTTAACGATTTTGTATTATCCTTAAACTAAATAAAAAAATAATTTTTTAACAAATAATTTTAAAAAATTTTTTTTCTTGTTTCAGAACTTTTGTTGGTTTATTTATTTATTTTTATGGCCAGCTCAGCCTGCTCTGAGGGCAGGGCTGGCGTAGCATGTGGTGCCAGGGATCTAACCGCGGTCCCTGCAGCCACCTAAGCTTTCCCAAGCAGGTGCTTTAGACCACTGAGCCATCCTGCTGGGCCCAACAAATAATTTTTGAAAAGAAATTCTTAAGCGTTTCTTAGGGAGGTGAGACCGCCCCCACCAGCCCAAAGCTGGAGCACCCAGGCTGTCTGCTGCTTCTTTGTTTTGTTTTGTAGGGCTTTGTTTCACTTTGTGGTTGGTTGCTTGTTTCCAGAGTCTTAGAGCCATGGTCTCACTGTGTAGCTCAGGGCTGGCTTGAGCTCACTGTGCAGTCCCAGCTGGTCTGCATCCTCCTGCCTCAGTCTCCCGGAGAGCCGGGACTACACGCCCGCACCACCGCAACCGGGCTCCTTATGGTGCTTTTGCAGCTGAACAAGGAAAGGAGGTAAATGCGGACTCAAGACGCACACGTAGCCTTGGAGTTTTTTTTAAAAAAAAAAAAGGAGTGGTGGCTCATCCCTGTCATTCCAACAGTCTGGGAGGCTGAGGCAGACCGGTCTCGAATTCGAGCCCACTGAGCCACTTAGCAATTTAACAAGACCTTGTGAAAACAAACCTGTAAAGCGCTGGATGTGTGGGAAAGTAGCTAAGGGTCCAGGCAGGCCCTCTACCCTCTGGCCCACTGAGGTCCACACCGCTCCACCCAGACCTTTCTTAGAAGTGTCCCCCCGCCCCCCGCCCTCTAGTGGCCCCAGCACCTAACAGTTCTCACTGCAGCTTGCTGCCTTAAGTCCCAGGCAGCCTGTTCCGGTTCACATGCCTGCAAAGCTTTCACAGCCGGCTTTCCTCCCGGCATCACGTGGCCGCCCGCCACCTAGATCCACTAGGCGGTGCTCTCCGACCCAACGCGCTGGCACCCCTGCTTTCTCAGCCGCCCCCTTTCCAATTTAGTCTGACCGCTGCCTTGCTAAGTTCAGAACACTCGAAAAGTCATTGCTTTTTTTTTTTTTTTTTTCTGATGGTTTGGTCCTATCGCATCGCGGTGAAATGTGTCCATCTAAAAATACTAACTGAAGGGCTGGCGGTATAGCTCAGTGAATTAAGCCCTTGCTTAGGGAAGCGCAGGGCCCAGGGTTCGGTTCCTGGCCCCGCCTGCCACGCCACCCCCCCCAGCACTTGGGAGGTGCAAGTAACAGTATCACTGAGTCAGTAGTGAGACCCTGTACAAAAAAGAAAGAAAAAGATAAAAATACTACCTGAGCCGGCATGGGAGCCCACACCTGTAATGCCTGCTTTAAGGTCTGGGGACGTAGGACAGTGATGAGTGCGAGGATCTAGGCTGAGCCCTGCAGTACTGGGAAAATACGTATGTATGTATATTGCTATGTAGACATTATATATAGTGTTGTTTGGCATTTACAGTTCTTTGATATTTAAATTTTTTGCTGACTTGAAGAATAGTCTTCCCAGGCAGCCTTCCCAGGGGGCCACCGCCACGTGAATGTGGTCCTTCACAAGGCCATGAAAAGACGTCACGTTTGCAGTACTGTGGGTGTCAGGGCTGTGCTTTGGTACATTCTGAGGGTCAGCCCCCAGGTACAGTTGTTACCAGCAGTGTGGGGATACCACGAAGGCTGTGGTCCCCAGGAGGCGCAGGCGAGGCCCAGGGCCTCGCACACCCTCCCGCGGTCTGTGACTGAGCTGCAAGTTCTTCTCCAGCTGCAGATTGGGGGTTGGGAACCTAGATCCTTTCGCACTCTCCTGGGTGACGCATTTGTCCTTTGGGGCTCAGTAGCTAAAAACGACTTCTGAAGTCAGGTGTGGTGGCGCATGCACAAGTTCAAGGCCAGCCTGAACACAGGGAGGCCCTATCGCAAGAAAAACCTAAAAAACTAGAGGTCCAGGGGAGGCCCACTTCAACCCCTTGGTCCTTAGCAGAAAAGCTCACCTAGCACTGCATGAGCTTGGACGGCTCCCTGCCCCGGATGCTGGGATCCTGGCATCCTCTGCCACCCCAGCCTCCAGGAGAGAAGCTGGGGTTAGGTAGGTGGCCAATGACAAGGGATTTGTCAGCCACGCCCACGCAGCAGAGCCTTCAGCAAACCCTGAAGGGCTGGACTTGGGGGGCCGCTGGTGGCAGCTGAGCTCAAGGAGGCTCCCTAGGGCAGCTAAACTAGACCAGACCCAAGCATGCGCCCCTGGGGTCCTGGGCGCCGAGTCCAGCCCGGCTGTCAGCCTACAGCCTTCCACATCTCCTTTGCAAGAGACCAGTAAACATAAGTGCGGTGTTCTCCTGAGTTTGTGCAGAGCTCTGGTGACTCAACCAGGCTCGAGTAAGGGCCAGGCTGACTCACAGTCCCACCCCGAAGGCCAAGAGCGGACCCCAAAACACAGGAATGGTTGAATGCTAAACGGTGTTACAGGAAGAGGCACAGGGCCATGAATGCCCCCCAAATATCTCAAGCGTACTTATGCTGGCTTCAGACACACTTAGCCCAGCATTTCCGCCTCTCTCTGAAGCAGTGTTGGAGCCCTCTCTCCTGAGTGTCTTTATGAGGCATGATCAAAAATAAGGTGACTGCTGCTGCCCAGCGCCATCCCACAGAAAGGCAGATACAGAGGATAGAAATATAGGGAGGTACATAGAGAAAATAGGTGATACCGACAGATACATGATAGACAATAGGCACATGGGTGACAGGTGGTAGCATCACCCCAGCATCTTGTCCTAGTGGTGCTATTGTGACCGGAGTGCACTCCCCGTGGTGTCCTGACTTCTATCACCCAGCTACAGCAATGCTTTTGTTTGCCTGCAGCGTCTCCACGGAAGCCAGGTCCCAGCCAAGGACACGACAGCTGTCACAGCTCTCAGTGCCACCCCCAGAGGGCCTGAGCCAGGGCCCAGTGCAGAGCCGGTAGGCAGGACCCCAGCCAGGCATGGCTGTGGCTCACGGGCCGCTGTGTGGCACCAACGGCAACAGCAGAGGAACTCGGGAAGAGCTTGATTTACCACTGAGAGAGCCCCGGAAGGGGCTGGGGGCAGCTGCGGACTGAATGAGGGTGTGTGTCCAGCAGGCTCGTGGCCTAGTGTCTCTCCCCAGCACCACTAAAGCAAAAGTAAAGTTTTTCTGAATACCCACACAGTCTTTGAAATGCCTTTCCTTCATTTCTTTTTAGTTTCTTAATAAGTTTTTTCAATTTAAAAAAAATGTTTTATGGGTTGAGGATATAGCTCAGCAGCCTAAGTGTCTGCCTGGCAAGCACAGGGTCCTGAGATGAGTTCCCACTACCAAAAAAAAAAAAAAAGGCCAGATGTGATGGCACACGCCTGTAATCCCAGCCCTCGGGGGCTGAGGCAGGAGACATTGCCAGTCTGATAAGCATGGGCTACAAAGTGAGCACAAGGCCAGCCTGAGCTGCATAGTGAGACCCTGTCTCAAAAGGACAAAAAAAAAGATGATTCAAGAAAACCATGTTTTGGTCATCTTTAAAGTCAGATTAATTTGAATTCAATTCCCAGTAACCCTGCTCCCCCCAAAAAGTCAGATTAATTGGAGATCTTATGGGGCTGGAGAGATAGCTCCATGGCACAAGTGCCTGCCTGGCAAGTGCAAGGTTGTGAGTTCGAACATCAGTCCCGCCAAAAAAAAAAAAAGAGATCTCAGAAAAACTCTTGGGGAGCTATTTGTAAAGGACCCCCCCCATAACGGATTCCATTTGCTCCCAACCCCCATAACCTCCACAAGAGCTCAGCAGCCCAGCACCCCCGGTCCCCAGAAAGACTACAGTCAGAAAGAACCATGGACTTTCGCACTAATGCTGGGATTACAGGCAGGAGGATTGCTGCAAGATTGTCGCCAGCCTGGGTTACATGGAAAGAACTTGTTTCGAAAAAACCGAAAGTCCCTAAGGGTTGTACAGACGCAATAAACAGAGCTTTCCACCTGTCAGCTGCTCTCCTCCCTAGACTGGCGGGCAGCCAGCGCACAAAGGAGGGGCAGCAGAACAGGGGAGGCAGGCAAGCAGGAGGGGCGCCCTGGCTGGGGGAGTGGGCGTGGCCCGCTCTCTGCGAGACCCAGCACGCATGCGCAGAACACTTCCGAAACCCTGCAGGATAAGCCTGTCGGAGGGCTGGCTCTCTGTCCACTCCTAAAGGGCCCAGTTTACCCTGTGCGTCAGTCTTTGCCTTCCCTAACTCAAACTTGCTCTGCAGGACAAGCTGAAAGAGACAGTCTCCAAAAACCTCTTTGCTAAAACACAACTCTTTCTCTGTGACACAGTCCTCAAACCTGCAGCCTACCCTGGGGAGGAGCCCAGGTCCAGACATCCCCTTCTGGGCACCCCTCAGTCCCATCCAGGAACACCTGTAAAAGAAACATCTGCCACCAGTACCCAGTAACACCTATAAACCATCGGTGGTCGCCAGCTGTTGTAGCCACTCATTTCAGTAGAGACGGAAACTGAAACCAAAGTAACTTTTTCAAGAGAAAAAGCTGTTTTTTATTTTTTGTATTTTAAGGAAAGGTCTACAGGGTGTTCACAGTCACACTACTAGAGCGGACTCATAGTGACCCGCCTGTTTACAGCCTCCCAAGAGCTGGGATTACAGGCACGTGCCTCCACACCCAGTCTTGGTTGGCCCCTGAACCTGCTTGCAGGCACTTTCTCTGCTGAGCTATTTGGTTGGCCATTTGTGTGTGTGTGTGTGTGTGTGTGTGTGTGTGTGTGTGTGTGAGAGAGAGAGAGAGAGAGAGAGAGAGAGAGAGAGAGAGGACAAAAAGCTTTAATTAGAAGGTGTGAGAGGGGACAGGAGAGGACTCTGGTCTAGGGAGCAGAGGGGCACGCTCTGATCCAGGGCTGTGGTAGAAATCCTGGAAGCCAGCTTTCAGGGAGTGGCTGCAAACAGGGATCCCCGGGCTTATGGATGCAGGGTGTGAAGTGGTCTCGTCTGGTATATATACTGAGAGAGAATGTGTGTGTGTGTGTGTGTGTGTGTGTGTGTGTGTGTGTGTGTGTGTGCAGGGCACCGTGTTCTGCTGCTGAACCACATTCTTGGCCCTTTTTATTTTTCATTTAGAGATAAGGCCTCATTAAGTGTCCTAAGCTTCCTTCCAACTTGCAACCCTCCTGCCTCAGCCTCCTGAGTCCTCCTGGGAGGACAGGTGCATGCGCTGCCCTGCTGCATGGCTGAAGTGTGATTGCCACCCTGGAGATGCTGGGCTGAAGGGCTGCTGAGAGGAATGGGCCATGTTTGCAGGGATGCTGGTTCTTGTGGGGCTGCTTGGTTCTGTATGGGGAGCCGGGCTGGGACAACTGTGGAATGAGGGGGCTTTGGCCCCCAGGCTTTCTCTCCCCTGCTGACACCCGATCCTCCCTTTACTTTTGCATCTTGTGATAAGCCAGGCACCAGGCAGACACTGCCACTGTGCTCAGAGCTGCCAGCCTCCGAGCTACTGAATCCAGAGCCCACCTGCACCTAGTGGTTAAACTTTGTTTCAGAAAACCAAAACTGAAAAGACACTGTCCTTCTAGGCCACGTTAAGTGGGAGCTGGGCTTTGAAGCACCAAAGGCAGATCCAAGGGTTGCTTATTGCACAGGACACTTCTGGGAGGGCCCTCAAGGGACACCGCACCAGCCAGGAGCCGAGGGGCTGAGACAGCCACCCTCAGAGTGGCACCTTCACCCTTAACCCTTCCTGCTCACACCCCCCCTCAGCTCCTCCCCACCCCACTTCTCCAGGAACATGGAACTACATCCCCGGCACCCCTTTTATTCCCCAGCCCGTTTTATTCTTTGGGATCAAACCTGATAAGTTCTCTGTGCTGTCCTTGGACATGCGTCTTCCTGTCTCAGCCTCCCAAGTAGCTGGGATTACAGACCGATGCTGCCATACCCTGCAACCTCCTGCCTACCTAAATGGCAAATTTTGGTCTAAGAAATGCTGCACCTCTTATATAAGCTACAGAGACCATTATGCCAGGCAGGAATGTCTTTAAAATTGGAAGCCACCTGGTGTCTGAGAGACACAACCATGCCTGCCCTGCCACTGTGCCAGCAGTGGTCAGGGGCCACGTGGGCACCCTGGCTCCTGCGGCAGAAATCCTCCCCATACCACCACCCCTGTTGCCCCGAGCTGGGCGACTCTCAGCAGAAGCGCTCGCCCTGATGCCTCCTGAGGGAGGACAGGCTGAGCCAGGGCCTGAGCCTGAGTGGATCGTCCAGGGCCTTCTCCCTGGGAAGTATCATTGGAGACATCACAGCCCACACTCAGATCAGAAAGGCACAGCACACTTTTGGGGGCTGGGAAGAGCAGAGTGAAGGACCTCGGCTCCTTGAACCTCGTGTGCCAGATGATCTTGGCAGCACCAGGGCAGCTAGGGGCCCTGTGGACACTGCAGGCACCTGTGTGGAGGGCAGAGACCGGGGCCCCACCCTGTGTCCCCCACTGGTCACTGCCCTCAGGCTCACCAGGGTGCAGATGGCTGCGTGCCCACCGGGAGGCAGAGGTGCCTCCACAGCCCCACTGACACAGAGCACACTCGCTGGAAGCACCCCAAAGTGACCCGGAATCTGAAGCCGCTCAGAACAACCTGAATGATCTGTTATAATTATTCTGCAACCTCGCAGGTGTTTATCAAAACACCAAAAGCTTCTTACTGTCTGTAAGAAAAAGAGTAGGGAAAATTAAGGTTCAATATGCTCATTTGGCAGGGGAGGTGGGCAGATGGGGATCAAACTCAAGACTTCGTGCTTGCCAGGCAGGCGCTATGCCACTGAGCTATTTCCCCAACCCTAAATATGTTAATTTAAAACAGGAGTGCTGAGTGCGGAGGTGCACATCTGTAATCCCAGCACCAGAAGGCTGAGGCAGGAGGACTGCAGTGAGTTCAACGTTAGCCTGCACTAAATGGAGAGACCCCGTCTCAAGAAGTCCCAAAATAAATAGGTTTAAAACTGCGTCAATGTGAGCGACACACGGCCACGGGTCTCCCTCAGCCCTTGCCTCACTGCGCACGCGCCCGCCCCACCGTCCTGGCCGCTTCCTGCAGCGGCTCTGGAGCCTTCTTTCCTGAGCGCCGTCAGCTGCGCTGTCCTGGCTGTCTCCAAGGCCTGAATCCATTCAAAGCGTTCACCTTTCGTGGTCGTGTTGACTTTGGGAAGAGCCGGAAGTCACGAGGTGCCAGACCCGGTGAATGAGGTGGACGGGGACCTAGCGTCGTGTTCACGAACTCTTCTGACAGCCATTGCGGGATCACTCGCCTCACGCGTCATCAGGACCTGCTCCCCAAGGTGGCCAGGGTCAGGGGAGGGGAGGATTTGGGAGACTGCACGGCATACGTCTCCTCCCGTATTTTTTTGTTTCCCTGCATACTATTTGTCTCAGTTATGCGCAGTGAGTGCAGGTGCTTCCTCAGAGCGAGCTTAGAGCCCTTGTCCTCCTGGGCCACTCTGGACCTGGGTGGGCAGCAAATACCTTTTCAGGGCTTGGCAGGCCATCGGGGCTCTTTCTTAAATTGGGATCAGCTTTCACCTTTCATGATTTTCTTTTTCTGTTTTCAGACAGGTTCTTACTCTAAAGCCCACTAGCCTCAACCTTTCGGTGATCCTCCTGCCTCAGCCTCCACACCCAGCTCAGCATCTTCACTTTCCATGTCCCAACTGTGTCTGTGACATTTTGGCTAGCATCTTAGTTAGGGTTTTACTAGAGGAACAGATCTAACACAAGATGTACCTGTACCAGAGTCAGGTGAGGAAGTGTGCCCAGCGTCTACACACTGCCAACTGAAGGATTCAGTCCCAGGGCTTTTATACTCACTACAGTGTTCCATCTCTAATGGTCTCTACTGGTTTCTACTGGTTTCTAATGGTCCCTAATGGTCAATAACGGTCAGCCATTGTGTCTGCAACAGAAAACAGAAGAATCTGCTACAGAAAGCTGAAAGATCCAATCTGGAGGCTGAAGAGTCTGTGCTGGAAGCCAGGGGATAAAGTCCAAGCTGACTGTGAAGACTGAAGTTCTCTGATGAAGCGGGATGCTGAATTCTTCCTCACCCCTGGGCCCTCACAGCCCGCAATGCAGCCAAATTGATACAATGTATCGAGCTAGCCAAGTTGACACAATGTGTCGACCACCAGCCAGCTAGCCAAGTTGACACAATGTATCCCCCACCACCAGATAGCCAAGTTGACACAATGTATCGACCACCAGATAGCTAGCCAAGTTGACACAATGTATCGACCACCACAAAACACTTCTCAAGTTGGCAACTAGACATATTTCTTGTGCCTATATTTTTATAATATATAATTGAGCCTAACACTGTTATAACCATACTATCCTGGGTACAAACAAATGCACCAATACCTTCAACATTGACATAGGTTAATCCTTAGGAACTGGTACTAAATCTATCCATATTACATTATAACACAGCTATATACAGGGGTGAAATAGTACAATTATAATCACCTTTTCTGTAGCTGATCACGGGGTAGTAGCTGATATTTAGAACTACCTTCTTCTACTACCCCATTCTGTATTCCCTAGGCCCTCAGCAAGTACCTCAGCAGGTCTTGGTTCTTTCCCTGGCAGAGTGACCCATACCTTCATTCCTGAAGGCTCTGGACCATTCATCATTGTGCCTGTGTTAGGTTGTTGTAGCTTCTCATTCACCTTAATAACAGGGCATGGCAATACTAAGAGGTGCCCCAAGGGATCTCCTGCACGCCATGTATATTCTTCCTTTCCTCCACTGTGGAGTAGTAGTCCAATTTCCCCTGGACAGTCTGGGTCAATTGCCCCTGACAACACTGTGATTCCTTTTTTAGCTTGTTTCCTCAGAGGCATGAGGAGTCCAAAGTGACTAGGGGGAAATCTTTGCTTCCAGCTCACTGGTATCATTACTGCACTTCCTGGTACAAGCCTTCCCCTCTCTAGGACTAGGACTTCTAGTCCAGTAGAACATAACATTGTGGGGACAAGAGGCAAAAATTTTTCTAGTGGATCACAGGGGTCATGGTGAGTGGTATCATTCCTACTCCCACCTCTTGATTCCTGGATCCATGAATCCTGGCTATGGGAGACACAGTACCATACAGAGGGGCTGATTGAAAGTATATACAGCTTGTTGAAGTACCTTACCCCAGCCCTGTAAATTATGGCCACCTAGCTGGCATTGTAACTGCATCTTCAAAAGGCCATTCCAAGGGGCTAGGGAGATAGCTCTGTGGCACAAAAGTGCAATGTCATGAGTTTGAACTCTGGTCCCACACACACACACACAAAAGGCCATTCTATCATCCTATCAATCCAGCTGCTTCTGGATGATGAGGTACATGGTAAGACCAGTGAATTCCATGAGCAGGAGCCCACTGCTGCACCTCTGGCTGCAAAATGTGTTCCTTGGTCAGAAGCAATACTGTGGGGAATACCATGGCACTGGGTAAGGCATTCTGTAAATCCATGGATGGTAGTTTTGGCAGAAGCATTACATTCAGTAAAGGCAAATCCATAGCCAGGATACGTGTCTATGCCAATGAGGACAAAGCGCAGTCCCTTTCATGATGGAAGTGGTCCAATATGATCGACCTGCCACCAGGTCGCAGGCTGATCACCCCGGGGAATCATGCCCTATCGGGGACTCAGTGTTGGCCTCTGTAGCTGACATATTGGGCATTCAGCAGTGGCTGCACCCAGATCAGCGCTGGTGAGTGGGAGTCCATGTTGCTGAGCCCAGGCACGAGTCCCTGTCTTAGTTACTTTTCTCTTGTTGCTAGGACAAATACCTGACATGCAAGCTTAGGGGAGGAAGGTTTACTTAGCTCACAGCTACTGGAGGGTTCATAATTTCAAGCAGCCTGAATGACATAGCAAGACCTCGAGACTATGCCGGCGTGTCCAGGATGATTTGCTCCACACCTTCAAGAGTGCCGGCCTGGGGCGACCACCCTCCTACAGCCCCTGCTGTCAGCTTAAGGGTTTGCTCTTTGGGCCACACCCCTCCAGCCCCACCCTGGTCCTTTGGCCCTGCCCCTCAAGCCGCGCGCTTGACAGCTCCATGGTTTACCTGAGGCTTTGGCGGGGACAACTAGATACAAACCATGACAGCTGGTGTGGGTCCTGCAGGTTCCATTCAGCCTCTCTCCCAGCTATTTTCCTCCTCCATGAAGATAAACTCTCAGTCCTGCCATCCCGATGCCCTCACCTATGACTGAGACCACGGCCACAGCTGCCCTCAGGGAATGCTGTCCCCACGCGGAGGCCACTTGCAATTTCTTCGCTGTTTATACCTTCCCACCTCAATGCACATCACTGATCACACCCTCCCCACCCCTGCCTGGCCCCAGGCCACTCCCTCCCCTCGCCTGCCTGGCCAGTGCCACTCCCCCGTCCACCTGTCAACTTTCTTCATCTTTTTAAATCCCCAACAGATCAGAGATGACACGCAAAATCTCTGCGTCTGGCTTATTGTATGGCTCAGTACGATGATCTCCAGATCTATTCATTTTCCTGCTATTATTGGAATTTTGTTCTATTGTGTGGCCACATCTTTCTTTCTTTCTTTCTTTCTTTCTTTCTTTTTTTCTTGAGCCACCAGGGGATTTACTAGGCAAAAATTTAAAAACATTCACACAAAGGAGTGCAGGCCTGGAGAGAGACAGAGACAGAGACAGAGAGACAGGGAGAGAGACAGAGACAGAGACACAGAAGGTAGATGAGACACAGATGATAGATAGATGATGGATAGACAGACAGATGATACACAGAGCAAGCCCTATTTCCTCTTTGCAAAGCCAGAAGAGGAGGAAGCATTATTACCTGGAGGTCTTGGGCACCGGGACCCACGTCTCGGACACAGACAGCACAGTGTGCGCGAGAGCGGCAGGACCACCACCTGAGACCCTCACAGGAGCCTTCTTTCCACCTGGGAGTGGCTCTGTAGTCTGGATGTGGCTGAGGCACATGGCAGGGGGATGGAAGGAGTGTGACCGGTAGTGGCTCAGGTGGCAGACTGGGGCCCCACAGCAGTGGGACCAGAGAACAGGGCACAGCTTAGAATGCTCCCTGGGGGTAAAGCTACAGGGCTCTGGTGACTTCTAGGACCTTCTAGCATGCCCTACACTCCAGGTTTGGGGCATGGCTGGGTCACTGGGGGCATGATCCTGAAGGGGACACCTGGACCCCAACCCCGCTTTTCACTGCCTGGCCAAAACAAGGTTTCTGCTGCACCCCTCCCCCTGCCAGCCTGTCCACCACAGGCCCAAGGACAATGTGGCCCCAGTCATGGAATGAAGCCTCTGAAACTGTGAGCCAGCATCAGCCTTTCCTCCTTATAGCTGTGATTGTCTCGGGCATTTGCCGCAGTGACAGAAAACTGACCGACACATGCTATTAGCATGCAATTCATCCAAAAATCAAGGGTCTATGATACATTTCTGCAAATATAACTAACTAAGCATTATCTTATGAATCAAATAAATAGTCTTGTTTTGTTTTAAGTGCTTGTGCTGGGTCTGATGGCACACAGTAATCCCAGCATTCAGGATGCTGAGACAAGAGGATTATTGTGAGTTCAAGGGTAGTTTGGGCTAGAAAGTGAGTTCAAAGCCAGCCAGACCCTGTCTCAAAAAATAAATGAATAAATAAATAAATAAAATAAAATAATGGTTCAGGTCATGGAGATAGCTCTGCGGTCTAAAAATGTGCCTGGCAAATGCAAGGATCCAGGTTCAATCCACGGTACCACATGCCATGCTGCCATGTTGGCCGTTTTTTGGCATGGTGTGCATACCTGTAGCACCAGGGAGGCTGAGACAGGAGGATCACTATGAGTCCAAGCTGTATAGTGAGACCCTGCACCAAATAAATAAAAGATATTTTTAAGAAAGAATCTTTAAAAAAGTGGTTCCTGAGTCACAGCACACAAGGCGGCATCAACATCCTTGGCCGGCTAAGGATGGGTACCTGTCTTGCTTGCCCATCTCCCGTGCCAACACTTCCGGTTTTCTGCTGGGTGCCTGCATTTCCCAGCCTTTCCTGGACGAAGAGACATGAAGACGATGCAATGGGAGAAGCTGAGGCAGCTTCCACCCTGGACTGCGCCTGCAGCTCTGCTCCAGAGAAGAGCCGCACAGAGGAACAAGGCCAGGAGGAAGCCCCTGAGGACCCACTGCCCCATGCAGTGCACATGTCTGCGATCCCAGATCTTTAGGAGGCTGAGGCAGGTGGATTGCAAACTCAGGCCCCCTCTGGGCAACTTTGCAAGAATTTGTCTCGGAAAAAAATAAAAAGGAGGCCGGAAGTGGTGGCACACACTTGTAATCCCAGCACTTTGGAGACTGGACCAGGAGGATCAGTGTGAGTTCGAGACCAGCCTGGGCTACAAAAGTGAGCTCAAGGCCAGCTTGAACTGCATAGCGAGACCTATCTCAAAAAGACAATAATAATAATAATAATAATAATAATAATGGCTAGGGATGTAGCTCTGGTATAGTGTCCCTCAGTTTGATCTCCAGCACCACAAAACACACAAAATGAAACAACAACAAAAAAAAATCAGTAAACAAGATAAATAATATCTGAACAGTGTGTGTGTGTGTGTGTGTACATGCACGTGCACGCTGGGGATGGAGCCCAGGGCCTGTGCATACCAGGCAAAAGTTCTAACACAGAGCTACATCCCTAGCCCTGAATACAATATTTTTAAGTCAAAACCAATGCCAAAAGGTCTATGATCAACAAAAATGACAAAACTTAAAGACAAGATCATGGGGCCAGCAGGATGGCTCAGTGGCCTAAAGCGCCTGCTTGGGCGGCTTCAAGGACTGAGGTTCAATCCCCGGCACCACATGCTGCGCCAGCCCTGCCCTTGGGGGCGGGTTGAGCCAGTCATAAAAATGAGTGAATAAACAAACAAAAGTCTGAAACAAGAAAAAAATAAATAATTAAAATAAAAAATTCTTTGAAAAAAAAAGACAAGATCATCAGGAGGCCGAGGAGAGAGGATCCCTTGAAACCAAGAGTTTGTGCCCAAGCGGCGGGCCAAACGCTTGTAATCTCAATGCTCAGAAGCCTGAAGCAGGAGGGTCGCTGCAAGTTGGAAGCCAGCCTGGGCTATACAGTTAACTACACAGTGAGATCCTGCCTCGGAACAATAGCAAAAATAATTTTTTTAAAACCCCACAAGACCAGGGGAACGGGGTGCCCAATTTGAGCACGACAACATCCCCGACACCAGCACATTGGAGGGGGATACCAGGCGGTCAGGATTCGCTTGTCCAGGCTGCCACCTGCTGGACACTGCCGTTCTCACCACCAGTTTGGGTCATATAGACCCAGGTGGGCGAGGTGGTCGAGGGCTGGGCGTGGGGAGCCGGGACAGACAGGGAGCAGCTGCCTCTGTTCCTCCGGGGTGCACAGCCCGCCCCTCCCCACAGCTGCGGTCCCACCACTGTCACAAGAGGGTGACGCCACTGTTCTCCCTCTATCTGTCCTGTTCCACCTTTGGTGATGGACTTCGGGCTAGGACGTCCAGGCAGGCGATCCCGAGCTTCCAACCAGGCCCTGAAGACACCACAGGGGTCCCAGCTTCCCAGAGCTCCATTCCCTTTCCGTAAAATGACAATGACAACATTCCGCCCCAGGGAATGAATACTGAGCCACTTTCAGATCCCGGCAGAGAGGTGGGCTCCGTATTGGGTGCCCCCCTGCGGACTCCAGCACGCACCCCACCCCTGCTGGAGTGGCAGGGAGGGGATCCTGGAGAGCTCGGGCACCTGTCTTCCCTGCCCCAGGCACATCTCCTCAGGACAGGTCTGCTCTCCACTCCTCTGCCACCCTGCAGCTTGGCAAACTGGCCCTGCACTGGGCTCAGGAGGAGGGTGTGGGCCCTGCTGCCCAGGAAATGGGGAGCAGGGCTGGGCCTGGCTGTGAGAGTGGGTTGTGCTTTTAGTGATTTGTGTTTCTGGGAAACGACCTGTCTACATTTTCTGTCCAAGTAGTAAAAGGACAAAGCAAGCCAAATGAAATGATAATGCTTGGGGAATCAGAAGTTCTTGCAGCTTTTTTGGAGATCTGAAATTATGTGAAAATAAAAAGTTGCCAGCGTGATAGCATGCTGGCAGGCCCGGCATGTAGGAGGCTGAGGCAGGAGGATCGCTGGAAGTTGAAAGCCAGCCTGGATCACTTAGTGAAACCCTGTCTAGAAAACAACAACAAAAAAGACAGCAGGGGGGCCCGGCGGGATGACTCAGTGGTCTAAAGCGCCTGCTTGGGAAGGCTTGGGCGGCTTCAGGGACCGAGGTTGGATCCCGGCACCACATGCTGCGCCAGCCCTGCCCTCAGGGTGGGCTGAGCCGGCCATAAAAATGAATGAATAAACAAACAAAGGTTCTGAAACATGAAAAAAATAAATAAATAAAAATTAAAAAAAAAAAAAAAAACAGCAGGCCAGAGTGCCCTGTTTCGACCTTCCCTCACCCTCTTTTTCCTTTTAGCGACAGCCAACCTGCTGCCCTGGTGCCCAGCCTCCTTTTGGGCCCGGGCTGCTGCAGTACGCGCTCTGCCCACCCCGGACAGACTGCAGACCGCAGCGGCTTTCCATCGAGTGGCACCGACTTTATTCGCAAACGGATCCGAGGGGTCCCGAGGTGCAGGTCTACACGATGGCGAACTGGCACGCGTAGGGCAGCGCGTCCCGGCAGCGCCGGTCGAACCAGCGCCCGTGTGATGCCCCGGCCATGGCCGCGCAGTTCTCGGCAGCGCCGCCGTCAGGTTGCGCCGTGATCTCGGTCTCCCAGTGCAGGAAGGCAGCAGGCGCGCCGCTCGCGTCCACCCAGGAGCCCTCAGAGCCCAGGTCGTGCAGCCCCAGCCACAGCTCGGCCGTTGCGCCCAGACTGCTCGCCGCGTACTCGCGCAGCGCCTCGTTCTCCGCCTCCGAGCGCGGTGCCGCCAGGGTCCCGCCGCGCGCGATGCAGTCCTCGCCCGCCGCGTGGAAGGCGCGCGCCTGCGCCACGGCCAGGAAGCACTTGAGGTGCACCTTGGCGCCCTTGAGGCACACTGCGGGAGGGGACACGGCCGGTCACAGGCAGACAAAGTCGTGCCCTTCGGTTCTGGTCCCGGTGGCGCCGCTCCTGTCCCCAGCAGGGACCGCTGGGTGCCCAGCGCAGTGCGCCTAGGCAGGTGCCGGGGTAGCCAAGGGCCGGGACAGCATCACGGTCTGTGCACCTGGTGTCGAGGGCTGGCCGGCCACCAAGCCACCCAGCGGGCGCCCCCGGATAGCACAAGAGCCGGGAGGCAGCTCGGGGTCGCCGGTCCCGGCCAACGCGAATGAAGAGGGACGAAGGCGGGGTCTGGGACCTGAGACAGCCGCGACGCCAGGCAGACTGGGGACTGACTGCGCCACCAGGGTTCCCACTTCCGGTGACGCCCCCCCAACCCCCGTCACCACACGCACACTCTCTAGCGTGCGCGCACCTCCCACGCATGCACCCACAGGCCCCTACAAACACTACACACGCGCACAAACGGGCCCACAAGCACCGCACCCCTGCGCCCACGCGCCCACGCGTCCATTCTGGGCGCGCGCTCACCTGTCTGCAGCGCCTGCTGCTCCTTCAGCACCGCCACCTCCTGCGCCAGGCTGTCCAGGCGGCCCTTGAGTTCCTCAATCATCTTGGGGCTCACGAGGTCTAGGGCAGGGTGGGAGGACAAAGCACAGTCGTAACAAGGGTAGGGCCAGCAGGATCAGGACCCGCAAGGACCCTGCTTCCCCAGGAGAGCGGTGACCGCGTGGCAGGAGCAGACCACGGGTTTCGCTCAGCCTCTCTGAGTGGCTTGACGCCACACCTGGACGCCCAGCCTTACCTACAGGAGGCTGAGGCAAGAAGTGAGAGCCCAAACTGGTGATTCAGGTGCTTAGGGAGGCTCTGTTCTCAGGATAGGCGTTTTTTTGTTTGTTTGTTTGTTTTGTTTTGTTTTTTTAATACAGGGTCTAACTACACAGGTCGGACTCGCAGTGATCCTGCTGTTTTCAGCCTCCAAGTGCTAGGATTATAGGCACCAACAGGCCCAGTCTCATTCGCAGTCTCAGCCTGGGCCCACAGCAGGTGCTTTAGTCTGCTGAGCTCTCTGGCCAGCCCTGAAGCTTTGTTCTAAGAATAGAACCTAAGATTGGCTGGGGGCCCAGGGGGTGCTGGGTTCCATCCCTAATCCAAAGAAAGAAAAGGCAGAGGAAGGGCTGAAGGGAGCAGAGACAAATGGGGAAAAAAAGAATCGAGCCTCATCACGTGCAGGACAAGGTCCAGGGTGACGGTGACCATGGCACATATCCACGTCACCCACAGACTGTTTAGAAAAGAAAGAAAACCGGGTGGAAGGCCCCACCCCCCATGCTTTTTATGGGTAGTCTTAGCACTGCTCGACCCAGCCTTGTACTTTTGCTCCACTGAGACCTGATCCGGCTATGCTCACCCTTAAGAGTGGGGCTCAGGTTCCTCATTCCTACACACACGTGGGGAGCCTCACAGCGAGAAAACTGAGGATCTAGGGTGGCCAGCTGGGGGCTGGGGCCAAGAGGCTGCAGACAGGACCCCAGCCGTTCTGCAAGCCTAGGGCTGGGGGTGGAGAGGGCAACAGACTCCGAGAAGCCTGTGTCCCCCAGGGGCAGGGGCAGGGCCTCAGGCACCCCTGGGTGTTCTGCGGGGGACCAGGGGTAGGCCTGGAACAGACCCTGTCAAGTGGGAGCAACACGGGAAGAGGGAAGGTGGGGCCAGGCTGTGTACTGCACCCCACCCAGACCTCTGCTCCTGGATTCGCAGCGTGCCCTGGGCATCAGCCCAGGGTGCCAAACGAGAGCATGAGAGCTGGGCACTGCACAGGGGCCCCAGTAGAGCAGCCACGCAGCCCAGGTGCAGTTCCCACGCCTTGCCTGGCCTCTGGCCTTGAAGCCCAGCCCTTCCCGAAGAAGGTGCCTTGGTGTCTGTTCTGACGCAGGCTCAGGGGCACAGCCATGTGTGGGACTCCAGTTCCTCATCCCTTAGTTTAGTTTTTGGATTTTTTTTTTTTCCAGTACCAGGGATTGAACTCAGGACCCTGGGCTTGCCAGGCAAGCGTTTATTCTACTGAGCTATCTCCCAGGGCCCCCCCTTTTTTTAAGTTTTTGGAGACAGGATCTTGCTATATAGTCCAGGCTGGCCATGAACTCTCAGAGGTCCTCCTGCCTTAGCCTCCTGAGCCTCTCTCTCTGTTTATCTTCCCAGACGTCATCACTGTCACCAACTTCCAGAAAACTCTATATGTATACTAAAGATATTTTATACGAATCTCTTTTTCAAAGCAAATGTCGACAGAAAATCTGCCACCATGTTGAAATTTTCTTTGTTCATGTTGTAAACTCAGCCTTGGCAATAACTGTCTTCTCCTTCCGGCAGAGCTGGGATGGGCCAAGCCTTACACACATCAGATAGGTCTCAGCCACGTTCCCAGGTCCGGGATTTTGTGGGTGCCTGGATATGACCATTCTTGTAGCTGGGCGTGGTGGTACACCCCTGTTGGAGGCTGAGTCAGGAGGATCTCAGCGCGTTCAAGGCTTCATCTCAAGACCTTGTCTCAAGCCAAAAAACCCTTACTTCCTGCTGGCAGCCTAGTGCTTTGGCTTGGGGGCCACACCCCCTTTCCCACCTCCCTCTGGGGACAGCTAGGGCTGTTGCCATGGCGCTGCAGATGTTGTGTCCACACAGCACAGTGACCTCACTGCTGGAAACCCAAGTTCACCGCACCCAGGAGTGTCTCACTGGGCCAGGACAACCCGCGGGTTCAGACCTCTGTCTCTCCAGGCTCTACGCCTCCCCTTGTCCCGGGGCCAGGCACCGGCTCCTTGGCCCATCCAGTGGGTGAGGCCATCACCCCCTACCCCATTTACTAGGACGCACCTAAGGTTCGGGCGTCACCAAGCAACGCCTGTTGTGCCCCTCGGGGGCGCGGGGCGTTCACACTGGCCTGCGACCGGAAGTGCAGCTGCGGCCAGATACCAGGAGAGGGCGCTCCGGGGTCCTGCCCTGTTGGTTTGCTGGGCTGTGGAGCTGCACCCAGACGCTGTGTGCGGCAGTGGGGTAGCCCTAACGCTGAGCTGGCCCCAGTCCAGGTGCCTGGCCTGAGGGTCCCGCAGTGTCACCCCACTGCTGTAAAGATCCCAGAGGAGGGGAGAGAAGGAGCCTTAGGAGCCCAGGGGAGGCTACTTACCCTTCCGGACACTAGCAGCCTTCTTGGGCTTGGAGGTTGGCTCCTCAGAGGCAACACGGGTGAGAAGGAGGGCGCAGAGGAGCAGCTGGGGTCCCCGAAGCGCCATGCTGTCGCTGCTGCTGCTGCAACCACTGGCCTGAAGGGAAGCAATGGGGACGCTGCCTGGCCTGCGCCTCTTAAGGCTGCGGCCCCAGAACCTCTGTCCAGGAAATCCTCCCAAAACAGGCATTGGGCGTGCCAAAAAATAAAAAAATTAAAGAAATACAGCCTGCAGAGGGGATGACCCTGCAACCACTGAGCTGCACTGCCCATGTGCTGATTTTTGTTTTTTGTATCTTTTGGACAGAGTCTCACCCTGTAGCCCAGGCTGGCCTCAAACTTGGGGCGGTCCTCCCACCTCAGCCTCCCAAGCTCTGGGTTGCAGGTACACGACACCACACCCCCAAGCTCTGCCTTCTAAGAGCTGTCTGTGGAATAAGGGGCTCCCAGAGCTAGAGTGTAGCTGCAGGGCCACTGCCGTCGCTCACCATAGCCTCATCCTCTGGCCCCACGAGCCGAAGCATGCAACTGTTAGGCAGTGGAGGTCGCTGAAGGGCGTTCCCAGGGATTATTGGGGTGGGAGCTTCCATTCTCCACCCAGCCCAGTGCCGCCCAGGGTCAGGGGAGAGGGCACCATGAGAAGACAGGGGCTGCAGGCTGCTGTCAGAGAGGTACAGAGAGTGTCCCTGCGCCCACTCCTGTGTGCAGCTGAAGCCCAGCATGGGGAGCAGTGTCCCCAGGGAACACTGGAACCGGAGGGAGGGGACAGTCCTGGGAGTTGGGATGGCAGGGCACTAATGTCACAGCACATGGCTCTGGATAGGGTCCTGTGTCCGAGGCAGGAGACCCTGTGCATGGCGAGTAGGAGGCCTTCACCCTGTGGAGACCCCCACTGGGACACTGAGATGGGGGGCACTTGGGAGAAGTCTTTGGCTGTGGAGTGGGGGTGCAGGGACCCCAATCGCCACCAGCAGCCCCCAATGTGTGGGCCACACCTTGAGCAGTGGCTCTTCCCTACCAGAGCCAGCAGATCAACTGAGAACCCGCAGGAAGGGGGCCTGGCAGGATGGCTCAGTGGTCTAAAGCGCCTGCTTAGGAAAGCTTGGGCGGCTGCAGGGACCTTGGTTTGATCCCTGGCACCACATGCTGCTCCAGTCCTGCCCTCAGGGCAGGCTGAGCTGGCCATAAAAATAAATAAACAAGCAAACAAAAGTTCTGAAACAAGAAAAAAAAAATAAAATAAAAAATAAAAAATTCTTTTAAAAAAAAAAAGAGAGAGAGCCGCAGGAAGGAAGGCGGCCTCGGATTTGCGGTAAGTGGCGGGCACACATTCTCGGTCGCCTCACCTGCAGGCTGTTGCTGGTACGGTGTGTGCAGGGCGCCCTGCGCCGTTAGTGACTTCCGGACCGGAGAGGGCAAGTCTTGCCCAGCTTGAACCGCGCAGTCAGGGTCTGCTTGGCCTGGAGACACAAGTTGTGTTACCCAACGAAGCAGCCGTCACACCCTCTCAGAGGGTTCTGGAAAGACCCCTGCAGACGTAGCACGCTGCCTGCGAGCCTGCCTGTGTCAGAAATGCTGTTTCATTCAGTGCAAGAATTTGGAAGGTGTCTTTTTGGACCCTTGTTTAGGCATTTCACAATGTTTTTAGTTTCAGTGAGGCTCAAAACCTGTGACAGCCAGGCCTGTCCTCCCAGCAGTCAGGATGCTGAGGACCAGAGAGTTCAAAGGCAGCTTAGGCTCCGTTCATCTCAAGAAAAAAAATGCAAGCGGCAGAGGCGCAGAGCGGCCCTGGGAGCCCTGTGGATGTCACCCTCCCTGCCCCCTGGTCCCAGCCATAAGACTGACAGGCCCCAGGCTGGCTGCATGTGGCCAGGACAGGAAATGTCTGTCAGCTACCACCACCCTCAGGGAGCAGGCCTGTCACACTGACCTCCCTGCCCAAAGGACGACCTTGGTGACAGGCAGGGAGGCACAGGGTGAGGAGCGGGCTTCACAGCAGGCGCATTTCAGTGCTCAGTGCTGTTTTTCCTTTTCTGTTCCCGAACTGTTGGAGTCTCACAAAACAAGCTCTGGGACCTCCGCCATTAGCCCAACGGCTCTCACACAGATGTTTCCTCTCACACTGCTGGCCCTGGGTCAGCAGAATCAGGCCCGGCCCACACCCTGGTGCATAGCTCCAAGAACATGGGGCCAGCAGCCTCCGTGTGCAAACCAAGCCCGAGAGACCTGGAAATGTGACCCCAGGGACCCTCGCTCAGAAAGGTCCCTGGCTGAGCTCTCTGGGTCTCCACAGAAAGGACCTGCATTAGGTAGGCCTCAGGGACAGCAAGATACCAGTGAGGGCTTTGTTTTAGGGGCTGACATTCCTAGGCATTTGGTCTTTAAAGGTCAGCAGTAGGGCTAGGGAGATAGCTCAGCAGGCTAAGCACCTGCCTGGAAAGTGCAAGGACCCGAGTTTGATCCCCAGTACCACACACTGTGTGGGCACTGGAACCCTGGGGCATGCCTATAATCCCAGCACTGGGAAGGCAGAGACAGGAAGATCACTACAAGTCTGAACTGCATAGTGAGACCCTGTAATAATAGATAAATACGTATTTTTTAAACAATAAAATAAAGCTCAGCTGTGGTAACTGGATGCAATAGCACATGTCAGCAATCCCAGCACTCAGGAGGCTGAGGCAGGAGGATCACAGTGAGCTCAAGGCCAGCCTGAACCTCATAGCGAGACCCTGTCTCAAAAAGAAAAGAAAAAAAAAAAAAGATATCTGACACTTGTGTCCCTTGGGCAAGTGACTCAAGACTCAGACTTTAAAAAATGGGGCAATGGTCTCTGTCCTGCTGATTCCAGATTCTTTCAGACGCAAGGTGGAGCTGTGATGGGGGTACGCTACTGGGAATCTCAAGAGGTCATCAGGAGGGTCCACACGGCCTCTGGTCCCGGGAGTGCGACAGCCTGTCCTCATCCCTTTACTGCCTCCTCTCCTGGACAGTGTCGTTGGGGCCACGGCATCCAGGCACTCACGCCACGCTCTGGCCAGCTCCACGCTTGGGTGCCTGTGCAGCCAGGGCAAGAAGAAACCGACAGTGGCTCTGCGCAGGCGCTCCCGCTGCTGGGTGTTGGCGGACGTGGCCGCATGGTGTGCGGTGTCCTGGGCCCTCTCTCAACCTGAGAGCTCTCAGGACAAGGGCTGACCACAGCGCTGCTTCCAATGCTCCTCTTGGAAACTGTAGGCCACGTAATCTTTGTTTCCAGAGGGCGCTAAGGGCTTGCACAGAGCACTGCTGAAGGTCTGCTCTTCATCTCGTGGGCCCCTTCTTTCCTGATGGCCACCCCTGACTTTGGTGAAAGATGCAGGCTAGCACTGTGCCTTGCAGTTCACTGTGCTCAAGAACTCCAGGCTGCACTCTAGGCTGCCCCTCCTTGGCCACAGGCCAGGCTCCCTACAGGACGGCCTTCTGGTTTCTCCGCTAGGCTGCTAAAAGACCTGGAGAACTGTGTGCTGGGCCAGCCACGCCTCCAAGGCAGCTAACAGAAGCCAGGAGCACGAGTGCTGGCCCAGGCAGACCACTCACAGCATCCCCCGTGTGGTGAGAGGGGAAGGGGACACAGTGCAGAAAGAGGCCTGGGTCCTCACCGCTGGGCATAGCTGTGGCAGGACATTGCCATCCACTGACCCACTGGGGCTCTGCTGCCTGACCAGGGTCAAGTTCCTGATGCTGAGTGGTAAAGTCAGAGGCAGGTGTGCTGAGGGGTCTCTAGGGGGGTAGACTTGGGGCACAGAGGGAGGGGACAGCAGGCCTAACCCTGTCCAGAGCTCCCCTCTCCCTTGACCACAGCCCGGGCAGTTCAGAAGCAAACGCCTGGTGGCCAGAGCAGTGACTCTCTACATGCCTCTGAAGTGCTACCGGCAGAGGCATGGAGTCCCCAGGAGCCGTGAGCTGTGCAGGCTTAGTGCGCGGAGGTGCAGGGAGCGAGGGGCATCATCACAC
The DNA here is from genome assembly GCA_004027025.1 of Myocastor coypus. Lineage (NCBI taxonomy): Eukaryota > Metazoa > Chordata > Mammalia > Rodentia > Myocastoridae > Myocastor > Myocastor coypus. The sequence continues at coordinate 15,243 of PVJA010005295.1, read as the reverse complement.
AGGATGCCATTTCCAGAGTGCCTGCCAGGGCCAGCACTTGGGATGAAGACTGAGGACAACCGTGCGTGGATCTGTGCTGCTCATGCTCCCAGGAGTAGAGCTCCCAGGTCCAGACGCGTGTGTGTCCCTGAGGCTTTCTGTGCCCTCAGCCAGGTCTGCTAGAGCCTAGACTGGTGTTCCACGGGGCCTGAATTCACACCTGTGCAAGGCCCGGGGAACATAGCAACTGCAACCTCACCCTGCCACTTATGTAATGCTGAGCTCCTTGGGTAGCTTCCACACGGCCCTCCCTGACGTGTGCACCTAAAGGCCATCAGAGACAACCTAGCCACGCTGGGGAGAGCTGCCCTGTTGCCTCCAGTGCTCCCTTGGCCCCGCGGACAGCTGTGAGCTATGCCCTGAGGAAGCACGCGTTCTGCCTGCAGCTGCCACTGGACAGTGGTTGTCCAGGCCCACAGGCTCAATGCTGTAGTCACTGCCCAGTCTCCTTTGTGCACAGAGTGGGGACAGGCCTGTACCCTCTTGGGGACACTCACTGGAAAAGGAAGATCAGACCCAGACTGCAGGTGACCAGGCAGCCACACCCCTCCAAGGGTGGCGAAGCCCTAACACTTTCCCCAGGTCCTCCCCACCATGTGCTAGGCAGGGCCTCCCGGGCCGGAAGATCCATGTAGGAGTTTTCACTGCACTAAAGCAAAGCCCACTCTACCCAGGAAGAGCCTAGCAGCGCAGAGGCTCGGGGCCTGGCCCGCCCTGCCCTCACCAGGGTGCAAGCAGGCTGAGTAATCAGATAGCGGTGTCCACAATGCTGAGAAAATGAAATCTCAGGAAACCCTGGGGAGCGGTTACAAAACACAAAGCAGTTTCCAAGTGGGAGTGACCAGAAGCCTGGCCAAGGACCAAATGACCCAAGCCCTGGCCCAGGGCCCCACCCAGCCCCCACCCAACCCTGCTCCCTACCCAGCCCCACTGCCACACAAACTCAGGGAAGTTCTTTCTGCCACTCGGGGCTCTAGGCCCTCTGAAAAGGACCACCTTAATGGCACTGCACTTCCTGGATGCCTCTCCCGGCCAGGCTTTTGCAGGGCTTTAGCTGGGCAATGTGCAGTCGCCCTCGAAAGGCCCTGCACAAGGAACTGAGCCATGCTGCAGCATGTCCGAAAATAGACTTTAATTTTAAATTCACAACTAACAAAATAAATATACAAAGCAGTTCATGAGGACAAAGGAAGCAGGCTGCGGTGACACACCCTTCTCATGCTGGGGACCGAGGAGACAGGCGGGAGTCCAGGAGTTTCAGACCAGCAGGACAGCCCAGCTCTTGAGACCCAGTCTCCGAAGAAAAGGGGAACAGAGTCCACTGCGAGGCTACTCCATCACCCCAGGAATCCCACCTTCGGCCTCTGGGCGCCCAGGCTCTCCTCCTTGTGCAGGACGTCCTGCAGTGAGGCATGCAGCACCTTGCCCACACGCTTGCCGGTCTGCAGGACAGGGAGGGAGGGCAAGAGGGGCCGGCCATGAGCTCACATGGTCCAGGAGCCCCCGCACCACCTGCAGGCTCAGCTCAAGGGTGTGGTCTCCCCACTGCTGTTTCCCAGGGCGCCTGCCATAGCGCCAGGTTCTTCCTGTGCTCCTAGTACTCTGGGGGTTCACTGTATCTGTTTTTGGTGTTGAAGACTGAACCCTCAGGCCTTGTCACACATACACTGTACCCCTGAGCAGCCCCAGGCCACGGTGCTCTTTGGAATACCACGGGTGCACAGCTGTAACCCGAGCTACTCAGGAAGCTAAAGATCACAAGTTCAAGGCCAGCCTGGACAATTTACTGAAACACCATCTCAAAAAAGCAACTAGCTCCCACTCTCTGCTCTGAGTGCCTTGGCCAGGAAGCAGAGATGGTCATGTGGGAAGAAGACAGTCTAGCCCAGCGGTTCTCAACCTGTGGGTCGCGACCCTGGTGGGGGCCGAATGACCAAAACACAGGGGTCGCCTAAAGCCATTGGAAAATACATATTTAAACCCATGCTATGCCATGGTGAAATGTTATTTATTGGAATTAGCAATAAATATTTCTAAACATATAATTAAATATTGTTTTGTGATTAATCACTATGTTTAAATTACGTTTGATTTGTAGCAATGAGAATACATAATGCATACCAGGTATTTACATTCCGAATCATAACTGTAGCAAAATTACAGCTTGAAGTAGCCACCAAAATTATTTTTTGGTTTGGGGTCACTGCAACATGAGGAACTGTATTGCGGGGTCACGGCATTAGAAAAGCTGAGAACCACTGGTCTAGCGAGACTCATGAGCAGCCAGGACCCTCCCTGGGGCTTCCGGACAGAAAGAGAGACAGACCCATGAGCATCACTGTCCACCATGCCCATCCCGCTCTGTCCACGCCAACCCTCCAGACCTGTGGAGATGTGGGACCAGGGTCACCCTCCAGCCCCGTGCCACCTTCTGTCCCCCCTAATGGACAGGAATCAGCAAGCTCGAGTCAATTCCTGTCAAATCACAGCATCTCAGGGCCTGAGAACCACAGGGGACTCTGGGCGATCGAGGGCTGACACCCTCACACAAAAACCAGAGACCCGGGATTGCACAGGAGCGGGGACCTACCGTCCCTCACCTGCTCCTGAGTCCCACCCATGAGGCCAGGTCACCAGCTGCACCCCCAGCTTGGGGTCAAGGGTGGGGGAGTTCCTGGGAAAGACAGTCTACTGCCCAGCCCCACCTCACCTCCATCATCTCGAAGATGCTCTCAGGGTCCAGGCTGCCCTTCCCCACCTTCCTCATGCACGTCACCACCCCCTTGCTGGTGACAGACACCAGCAGGCTGGCCAAGGAGCAGGCCTCCTCCTGGAGGGTAGCGTCTACCACATGCCGACAGCCAATCTGCAGAGGGAGGGAGGCCGTGTACACCCTGGGTCCCTGCCCCACAGCCTGATGGCAGGGACAGGGGCACAATGGTTCGCAGCTGAGGGGAGCAGGGCAGCAAGTCACGCGGGTGCTCACGTGCTGTTTCACTCAATGGTGCACACAGAGGGCCCTGCTAAACTCAAGAGTGAGTGCAGGTGGCTTACTGGGTCCCAAGCACCTGCCTGCATGAATCATGCACACTCCCTGTGGAGCGATGCCCAGTCCGGTGTGTGCAATGGGCCTTGGGTGGTTTCAGCTACCTGCTTGCCTGGGCAGTGCCGGCACGGCAGCCTCAACCACACATTGGGCTGCGAGCCCCCAGCTCTGAGCTCTGGGACAGGCTCACTGACCTGGTCCAACACCTGGGGCCATGGAGGGGCCACCGCCGCTCATTGCCCTCACCCCTCCTCAGCCGCCTTGGCTGCCAGAGTGGAGCGAATAAAGGACGAGGCCAGGTGCCACAAGGAGGGTGCAGACGTGAAGGGGCTAAGGAGGTCCTGCTCCCCACACGCCCGGCAGCCTGAGAACAAGCAAAGCAGGGGCTCCGGGCCAGATCTCTGGATCTAGGCTCATACCACTGTACACTTGTGCCATTGGGACCACCCGAGTCATTAGGCAACACCAACAGGTGAGGCCAGAGGCCACGTGGCTGCACCTTGCACAGGGTGACCACACAGGGCACGTTCTCCACGCTGAGCTGCACGCAGTCATACGGGTCATCAGACAGCTCAACCTCCTTGGAGCCCTCCTCATCCTCCAGGACACGAACTTTTGGGATCCTAGAAGCAGAAGCACAAACTCCCACTGACAGGAAGGAGTGATGCCATCTTTCTCTTGGGATTAAGAACGCAAGTGGGGACCTCCTGAGGCAAGGGAAACTGCACCCCACCTGCCCTTCAGCAGCCCTGTCCCTGTGGCTGCTGGTGCACGCTCAGGGCAACAGAACCTGACCCTAGGTAGACAGGTGCACGTCCAGTCCGCCCAGAGTTGGCCAGCAGCCTGCAGGCACTGAATTCAGCCACTCCCGCACTCCTGCTGCAGGTGGGACATGACTCATGAGCTCCGGGGTGGTGGCCTCAGGCGAGGGCTAGGCCATCTTGGATGAGCTCAGCAGGGGGGGCTGGTGGCCTGTGAGGGGGACACTGTGGTCCCCAGCTCAGCACGCCCCCATAGCTTCTCACGGAGATGGGTTTAGCTCTGTGTATGCGTGTGTGCATACACATGCGTGTTTCAAACTACACAGGTAGCCTAAGTTCACTGGGGGATATCTAAAATGCTGGCTCAGATTAAACTGTCCATAATATGATTGAAGAAAACTAATCTTAGTGACAATGTGGGGTGGCATATTAAAAAGAAAATAAAAGTTACTATATGTACAATACAACATCAAGCAAGAAACGGGATGTTGAAATGGCAGCGAATTACTGGCCTCCCTCTATGCTGTGCGGCTCAGAAGCCCCACGTCAGGCCACTGAGGGCCTCCACTCACAGGCGCAACCTCCTCCTTCGGCTCCATCCCTGTCAGTTTCTAGCCCTGAGGCTGGGCCTGCCCTCTGAGCTCCCTGTGGGATGAGCCCCTCTCCTGTGGAGAGAGAGGGCTCCATCACCAAAGTCAGAAGAAGCGCTGGCTCCGAAGGGACTTGGCGCCTCTGCTCCGTGCCCTGTCTGGGAAGCAAGAGCCACAGAGGCTCAGTGCCACCTGTTCCTGATGAAGACACAGCAGAGCTGCTCCCCAACCTGGGCCCCCACTTTGGGGGGCCAAGGCACATGCACACTGACCACTGCTGGGAGGCAGTGAGCCACAGTCCCTGCCGGCAGGGCTGGCCAACAGTGGCTACGCTGTAGCTGGCGTCTGCTCATTTTGCCTTCCTGCAGTTGTCTAGTGCTTTCTTACATAACACATGTCCACAAGAATAAACACAGAAATTGTGTTTGTGGTTAATGAGACAGGGTCTCATTATGTAGTGCAGGCTGACCTTGAACTTGCTATGTACCCAGGCTGGCCTCAGACTCAAGGGATCTTCCTGCCTGAGCCACCTGAGGGCTGGGCTGTCCTCCCCTGTTTACAGGGCCGTGTGAGCTCCCGGTTCCGGCAAGCATGTGAAGCGGTTCCTGAAGGAAGGCCTACCTGGTGTTGAAGAGCGCAGCCTTTACAGCAATGGAGATGGCGTCGAATAAGTTCCCACCACACTCCAGCAGCTAAGACAGACAGGAAGGGGGAGGGGCAGTGAGCACCACCTAGCACCCAGGCGCCAGCTCGAAGCGAGGCCCAGCATGTTCACGCAACACACGAGGTCTCAAGAGACAAGCACAGGGCTGTGCATGCCCCAGTGCCAGCACAGCACCTGCAGGGCCTCGCAGCCTCTGCAGCAGGGCCCACGACCGCCTCTCCTGCATAGCTCCAAGCTGCTTCCTGCAGGAATAGAAGGTGCAGGGCTGGAATGTACAGCTGCCGCCAGGGCCACACACATCCTAGTGGCTCCCTCTTTAGGTGTAAGTCTTGCACAACCAAGCTGTGTGCACATGTCTAAGGCCCAGAGCAGGTCCCATCATGAGCCCAGGCCACAGGCCACACGGCCTCCTCTTGGGAAGCCCAAGACCCATCCAAGAGGGCCGTGACCACCCTGCACCGACAGTGACGTACCTCATCAGTGCAACAGAGACAACAGTCAGCCCCCTTGGGGGAAACTAGGACCCAGTGGACTAAGAGGAGCAGAGTAGGGTGAGGTCGACACAACGCTAACCTCACTGGCAAAGCACCCAACTAGGGAGAAGGCGGCACTGCCAACAGATCCTATCTGAGTGCCTTGGAGCATCTGGCTGAGGAAGAAGAGGGCTGGCTAGAGCAGGGTGGACCACATAAACCATCCACCAGAAACAAATCACAGCACCTGCCCCGTCCCAATCCGGCCACCAGACTGGATTTTTTTTTTTTTCTTCTTTCTTGTTTTAGAACTTTTGTTTATTTTTATGGCCAGCTCAGCCTGCCCTGAGTGCAGGGCTGGCGTAGCATGTGGTGCCGGGGATCAAACCGCAGTCCGTGCAGCCACCTAAGCTTTCCTAAGCAGGCGCTTTAGACCACTAAGCCATCCTGCCGGGACCCACCAGACTGGATTTCAAACCTCACTTCAACACATCTCTGGATTTGAGATGAAAGCTCACTGCGAGCAAAGCCGGTCCCTGGCTTGCTCCCCTCCAGGCTGACACCAAACACTGACTTAGGGGAATGACCAACACGGTCCACCTCATGGAGGATATCAATTTCTAAAATGTTCTTCTAATTAAGAATTTCACTGAGGACAGTAATGCTTCAAAAGCTTGTGTCTGTTTCCAAAGTTAAGCCTTTTGAAGAGAATGTGTAAGGAGAACCCTGGTGCTAGGCATCTGCAGAAGACGGCCAGAGGGGCAGCCATGTGGTTCACTGCCTGGAAGCGCTGCGCAGAGAGGAAGAGGCGGCCTCTGGGGTGGGACGACGGCCTGCATTCATCAGCTCTGCAGAAGCCTTGGGAGCAGGACGGTCAGCTGCTGCCGCTGCCGCTGCCGCTCGCACCCCGTCTCCAGCTCTCTCAGGGGGAGGGAGACGATGCTATGGTCTGCAGATGCACAGAGCCGGACAGCTCAGGGCAGCCCGTCCCCTCATCAAAGCCAGTCCTTGGTAGGACTCACCATGCAATGTACATCCCGCTTGTCAGGAACCAGGCAAAGCCAGTGCACTTGGGACTTCATGAACTAGTATTGGCGTTCAGAACAAACCTAACTGCTGGACAATGGCGCCATCCCTTCCTGCCTTGCTGGCGCTGAGGCCCAAACTCTGGGCCTTGAATTAAGCACAGCGCCCTTCCGCTGAGCCGAATCCCAGCCCGGGTCTATTCACTGTGCTTTGTCCACCCAATTAACTTAAAACTTTCCAGAAAGTGCTAGCCTGTTTCATGCAGAAGTGATGCTGAGAGACAGCCAGGCTCTCTCGTCAGCACACCCACTCTGCCCACAGCTCTATGCTGACTACATTCCCTGGAGAATCAGCTGGGCTGACAGGTTGGCCTTGTGTCCTCCATCTGAAGAGGAAGATGTTACTTTTCTTTTTTTTTTTTTCCAATTTTTTTCATTGTTTAAAGTTAACAATGGTTATATTACATATTTTCATCATCAGATCAGTTTAGATTAATACATATAGGTATATAAGATTGATCAAACAATTGGAAGATGTTACTTTTCTCCAAGGTCATAAAACTAATTGGAAGGAAGAAAACAGACTGTTATGGTTTGTGTGGATTTGTCCCCCCAAAGCCCCAGGCAGTCGCTGAAGCGTAGTTGTACAGTTGGATTAGTTCATGACCCGAGGCTGGGACTGTGGGCGTGAGTGCTGCCCCCAGCCGGGGCAGGCGGCCTGAGTGCAACTCGAGAGAGGCAGAGACAGGCTTGCTCTTGGCTGCCGTTGCTGCTGCCACTCCTCCAGCCTGCTCCTGCCCTTTGCTGCTGCCACGCACTGCTCCTCCCTGCCATGTGCCAGTCTGCCTTGGAGCCAGCTAAGCGTGGACTGGAACCTCCAGGGAGGGACTACCCGCTAAATAAACCTTTCCTTCCTTCATTTTGGTTGTTGAGTGTTTGTCCCAGCAACGAGAGAAGAGTGACAGGCAACAGACCCAAAAGCGCACTGCTCCATGAAGATCACTCAGTCACAGCCACAAGAGGACACTGCCAAGCTCCCACAGGTGGGCGAGACAGACGGCCCAGCTCTGGCCTGGGAGGGGGCCTCAGGGCGGGCGGGCAGCCTGCTGTCCCACCTGCTGCAAGGGAAAGCTGTACGCGAGGGCACCGACCGCTGAGGGGCTGGGATCCCGGTGGGACCCTCCACTGCTCTGGGTCTGTTTCCTCGCTCATCGAGGCCCTTGCTGCGCCCCTCACGGTGGGGCTGTGAAGGAGCTCTGGCTCGCCGGAACGCTGCCCAGGTCTTTGTCCGATCCGGCACTAGGTTCTCCCTCCCGTTACTTCCATGGATGACTGTGCCACGTCCGCACTGTGCAACCGCACCATGTGCATACCATCTGCAAAGGTGCCAGGGCTTCCTCACAAGTTATTACTGGAAGCTGCCTGTGCACCAAGAACCCCCACGGGGGCCAAAAGTGTCCCTCTCAAGGGGAAGAGCAGTGGAGGGGAGGCAGCCACAGCTCCAAACCATGGGACACGACACTCACCAGCACATCCACGTAGAGGACCCAGCAGTGCTCGCGGGGACCGATGCACAGGGACTTCAGGTCCACGCTGCTCCGATTATTGAATATCCGGTAGAGGGTGTTGGCGATCTCCGTGCCGAGCTCATCGCCTCCACGGCCTTCAAATTCAGGGGTGGCATTGGCTGAACTACACGGGAAGAGCAACACCCCTAAGATTTTCCAAATGCCAAGAGCTGGCGATGGGCCCCATGTCAGGCCCCCACAGGGTCCGTGAGGTATGGACAGCCCGGGCGGAGCTTGCCCAGGAGGTGGGAGGCAACGCGCCTCCTAGGAAAACTCAGGGAAGAGCGTGTCTGCCACCTGGCCACCCCCAGCCAAGGCGAGAATCACTTGTTGGTGAATGCCATGTGAAGACTTTCCCCAGTGCTACCCAAGCCTCCTTTAGCCCAAAAGAAACAAGCAGCCTGACACAGGGAAGCCCATCTGGACGGTCAAGGAGTGCTCTTCTCTGGCAGCTTTGGGCAGTGAGCTTGCTCAGAGGGCTGAAGATGGGTGCGACAGATGTCAGAGTCCTAGCACAGCCCTCAGGCCGTCACGCTCAAAACAAGATACCTGAGAGCAAGAGAACGACTGTCAGCTGACCAAGTGTTCCACTGGCCCCTCTGCTGGGGATTTTTGTAAAGAAAAAGAATGTTTCTCAAAATAAATAAATAAATACAAACAAAGAATGTTTCTTCTTTGGCCTTTTTTTTTTTCTCTCTCTCTCTCTTTTGGCTTTTTGATACTTATCTCCAACTGCTTCCACAGAGAACCCACAAGATGTGCATTTGTCCCTCTCGATACCCCTGAGGAAGGCTTCCGTGGAGGCCGCTGAGGGTTTTGGCCTGGCACACCTGGACCTGGGACAGGTCTAGGAGGGAAGTGACTGTGACAGCCAGGAAAGGTAAGAAACAAACCAGCTGCCGCACCTCAGACTCTGCAAAAGCACACACCGAGGTCTCCCAGTCCCTTGCCTGTCGAAAAAGCAAAAGGCTGACAGCCAGGGACTGCTGTGTCCCCATGAGGTAGGAGAACTGGGTGACAAAGAACAGGCAGTGGGAGGGCAGTGCTGAGACTGGGGGTGAGCGGGAGCTGGACAGTCGGGGGCCGGGAGACGCCTTCCCACTGTGCCTGCTGTGCCTGGGCTATCCGAAGAAATCACTCTTTGTAATCCACACACCAGAATGAGCCTGGCTGTATGTAGTGGTGCACACCTGAAATCCCAGCTACCGGGAAGGCTGAGGCAGGAGGATTGAAAGTTTGAGGCCAGTCTCAGCTGCAGTGAAACTTCACCTTGACAAACAAAAAGCACTAGGGATACAGCGGTGGTAGGGTTCAGTGCCAGCACTGCCTCTCCCTAATATAAAAACATAAAAGAAACCCAGGTAAAAAGCAGGCAACAGTAGATGGCAAGGCACACGCCTACAATCCCAGCCATTCATGAGGCTGAGGCAAGAAAGAGAGTTATGAGTTTGGGGCCAGTCCAGCCAACTCAACAAGACCATGTCAAAGTAACAACTGGTAATGTCGCACCTGCTGAAGCCAATGTCCAGGATCTCCACCAAAAACCCCACTGGGTCACACTACCCAGTGCTGTATCTCTGACCCCCACTCTACTTCACCATGAGGATCCTAAGCCAGGAAGGGTATGCCAAGCCGTGCAAGGTCATGCGTCTAGGATCCAGAATCGCAGCCAGGCATTGGGGCTGCCCTGGCCCCTGTCCACATGCAGGGCCTGCCCTCTGGCACCACGCCCTTTGCCTCAAGAGACTGAGCAGCTGTTCTGGACCACAAACGCAGTCAAGGAACAGGCCCTGCAGGTAAACGCCAAGTTGAAGGGCTGGGAGAGGTCACAGACTGGTATTTCTAGATCCCTGCTCCTGTTGTACCCCAATACAGGCTTGGAGGGGGGCACAAACCAGCTGCTTCCTGCAACTACAGTTAGCAAATCCACTCAGACCCCTCCTGAAGCAGGCCCACCCACACCCAGAGCTGCGGACACATGGCTGCTCCAGCTCTCTCCTCCTGCACCTCTGCTCTGCCCGCTCTGCTCCACTCCTCCTGCAAGGACCTCTGTGGTGTAGCCGGGGTAGCCCGAGCGCAAGGCCACATCAACCCAGCAAGGATTCTGGACCCCGGGTCACCATGCACACACCCATGCACACTTCACTGTGACCCGTGGAGTCTGGTGAAGGGGCAGCCTCCTGGGGACAGCAGGCTACCCCGCTTCAGCTTCCCCACGCTTGGGTGAATGAGCTGCAGCACAGCCTGAGCTTCACTGCGGACTTCTGCGCCAAGTTTCTGGAAGTGACCTAACTGCCCTGGGGACGGCTTGGGCTGTGACCCTGGAGCTCAGCCCAGGGCTGCCAGCTCCAAGCAGCAGGAAGCGGGCGGGAGTCCCGCCCACCAAGAGGTTTCAAAGATCCTGGCTGTGTTTGTGAGGACACCAGAGACCACACTGAAAAGTAGTTACGAAGGGGAGGTGACAACTGCTGGACCCACTGGGACATTTATGAATGAGGCCCAGGGACTCTCGGAGAGGCTGAACAGTCCTGAAGCCAACCTTGCTCAGTGGGAGAGCAGAGATCAGGTGGCCTGGCACCTAGTGGCAACAGCAGCGATGTGCAGACTTCCTAGACACCTTCCGCTGGGCTCCAGGCAGGAGCAACTCCAGTTTCCTTGTTCTTATTTCAAACACCTGGTTTTGGGCTTCCATCAGCAAACCCAAGGCCAGAGGCAAGGGTTGGGAAGCCTGATTTTGCTTCCAGGTCAGAGTACAGCCAGGTACCTGGAGCAGGGCTGGGTGTGGAGCGCAGGCACCCCCGGCAGAGGCTGGGACCCACAGAGGCTCTGCAGGTCCCAAGACACAGGGTGAAGATGCGGAAACAGCGTGTAGCTGGGTTTGCATGTTAGCACTTCAGGCAGGCAAATCCAAAGGGACGTGAGTTAGCAAAAAAGCAATTAGCTTCCTGAGACCGCTCTACCCCTGGGAACTTAAATGATGAAAACCTGGAAGCTGCCGATAAGGAATTAAACCAAGCTAGACCTGGAGTGCCAGTAGGGCCCCCACCCCACACCACTTACAAAGGCTAGAGGCTGGGAGAGTGAAGGGGTGTGGGGTGCTTCACGTGGCCAGAAGCTACCTCCACGTACCTGGCAGGACCACAGATGAGCCTGGGCAGGGCTTGCTCCCCAGAGATTTGGCGAGCCTCTGACGGTGGCAGCACCAGTGCAGGTTTCCTCAGCCCCTCCTATAGCTACCTGGGGACAGCACAGGCTGAGGCACACAGTGAGACTGAGTGTGGCAGCTGTGCCCCTGGGCAGCTGTGCAATGACTGAAGCAGAGACAGCACAGGCCAGGGAAGGAAAGCAGACTGCTGTGCCCTGCTCGGTTACTGTCCGCTGCCTTGGTCTGGACAAGTCAAGGTCAGGAAAGGCACCACACGTCCTACAAGAGCAAAGGGATAGGTGGGGGCCCAAGCAAGGTCACTGCCACCCATGCTCCAAGGGGCAACCAGCCTGCTAGAAGGGAGGGCTGGGTCTGGCAGGCACAGCAGGGACACCAGCCAGAGGTCATCGTGGCCATGCTGGGCCTACAAGCAACCAGCCCCTTCCGGCTGCACAGAGCAAGCAGAGCAGAGCTGGACTGACCCAAGCCTAGGCAAGTCCCCAGCCAACGGCACACCTCGTCTGCCGCCATGCACAGGGGCACTGTGCAGCCTGACCCAAGTCTGCATCCTTGCCATCAGCTGCAGAGCCCCAGAGAGCTCCTGGGCTGCCTCAGGCACTGGGCTCCGAGCTGCTCCAGTAGGACAGGAGGCCCGGGCCTGGGCTGCGCACATGTGCTCTCTGGCCTGTGCCTGCTTTCCCTGCAGTCCGGGGCTTTACCAAGGGAACTGAGAGGTGCCTGCTGACCAGTCCTGAGTAAAAACCCCAGTGCCAAGTCTTTAACAGTGGCCGTGACAGAAATGTTGTGGAGGAGCCGCTCACTGCGTTGTCCCTGCTGTCCTGATACTCAGCACGCTTGGCTCTGAGCACATTCACGTACAGGTGGCCTCGGAGACCTGGACACAGCACCACCGTGACCCAGGCACACCTCACAAGGCCAGCAGACAGTCTGCCAGGCCGGTCACCAACACCCAGCATCAGGAAGCAGGGTCACAGACCAGGCAGGGAAAGGATAGGACGAGTGCTTACAGGCACGTCCCAGAGCTAGCGCCGCTCTTTCCTGTCTTCCTCACCCCAGGGTTACCTCCCCACTTAACTCAGGCACACACACCACGGAAGCCAGCAGAGGACACAAAAGGAGGTGCAGCTGTGGCCCAGGCTGGCCCGACACCCCGTGGCGAGCTGCGCTGGCCTGAGGCTTCGTATGCCAAGCGAGTCAAGAACCGCTCTCTGCAGAGCTAGACAGGAAAAGGTGGGATGTCTTGGGCCGAACGACCCTCACCGCCCAAGGCTGGCACTTGCCCCACCACTGTGACCCACTTGGCTCGGCTTGTGAGTACTACATACAGGGCGGCCAGGCTGTGCCTTTCAGCTCCAAATGGGGAAACCGGGCCAAACAAGGCTACTCAGACAGGGGCAGGACTTCGGTGCAGACCGCGCCACACCACACTGGCAAGTCCCTTCCAGAGAATCCAGGGCTGAGTCGGCGCAGAGAACGCGTAGGCTGCACAGGGACCTAGAGGTCTGTTTCCCAGGCTCGTGCTTTGAAGTTCGGGTCTCTAAAGCACCTGTGCAGTACTAACCAGTCAACAAAGAACTCCAGGTAACCCTCGTCCGGCTTTTCCAGCTTTGGTGTCCCCATTTCCGCTTTCACCCCTACCAAGATGTCTGTGTGACCCTGTGGACACAGGCAAGAAGGGTCCTCAGTCAGGTGGGGCAGCCAGGGCCCACTGACCCCGCTTCCAGATGGACAGCCCTGGGGGCTCTTGGGATGCGCCGAGGTCGGATCCCTTGGATCAAACTGGATCCCCAGGGCTGCCCATGACTCCAGCTGGGCAAGCCACGGACATGGTACTCACCAGCTTGACCCTGGCAGAGCCGCTGGTGTTGGACACCACGTCGGTCTCCACTTCCACACATCGGTAGTCCTCACAGCCACGGCCATCCACACGGAGGTCTTCCTACAATAACCAAAACCACACGAGGCTGGGCCCAGGTCAGCAGCAGTCAGTGAGGCTCACTCACTCGTTTATCCTGGACAATTAGCAGCACAGCTCCCCTTTGTTTTGGTAAGATTCTGTCCTGGCTATGACCAGTGCAGTCCCTTATATACGAGGGCACCAGGACCAGCAGAGTGACGTGGTGCTGCGAAGCTGTGGCTTCAGGCCAGCCTGCTGACACTTGTGCCGACAGTCCATAATGTACTGCCTTGTGGACCACGCAAGGACAGCGGCAGGCAGAGGCCTCCACACCTGCAGCACTAAAAGCGCACCCAGAAGCACACGTGGTCAGATCCACAGGGTGGGCTGTCCCCACCTTGGCCCCTCCCTGCGACCCTCAAGAAGCCAAGGCTAGCTCATCAGGAACAGGGCCGCTGGTTTTCCTAACGAGATTTCCTGGACACGGCCATGCGCACCAGCTTTCCTACACAGGCTCGCCCTCTCTGTGGGGCTACCCAGTCTGGGCATCTGTCTGCTGCCTGCCCACTTCCCTCTTCCATAGTTGGTCCGCAGCAGTGTAGCTCTCACAGCTACTTTACGGCCACAGCTGCCATCTACTAAGGTCACTGTTTGGTTCCAGACTCACCACCGGCGGCCTCCCTGTGCCATTTCCTTGGAGCACATCTTCCTTCTGGACAACACAAGCTGCTCCCGCCTCACCTGTTCTCCCTGTCCCAGCCTTCTACTGCAGCTCCTTTTGCCAGAGATAATCTCAAAAATGAGGATCTGGGTGTTAAGTTCATTGTCACCGGCTGCCCCCGCTTCTAGACCTTCCCCGCTAGAAAAAATACACACGTATGTGTAACTAACACTCCTCGCCCACAAGCATATCTAATTCTGCATGTGCATGCCTACGAAGAAGCCAGGAGCTCACACTGACAGCTCAATTCCAATCTATTACCCACAGGGCTCTTTCCGACCATGCTCCTTTTCTTATTGTCACTTCGAAGCTAGGGAGAGAGCTGGCTCTCAGCTGAGCACAATGGGCTACTCCTTTGATGCCAGCAGTCTGGAAGGTCAAGGCAGGAGGACTGCAAGTTCAAGATTAGGCCGGGCAACTTAGACTCTCAAATTTTAAACAGGGGTGGGGATGTAGCCCAGGAGGATCCATCTCAGTGTCTCAGCAACTTTTTTCTTGTTGCTGGGACAAAATAACTGGCACCCAGAATTAAGGAAGGAAAGGTTTATTTAGCTCACAATTGGTGGAGGTTTCAATCCATACTTGGCTGGCACCAAGGCAGAGTAGCATCTGGTAGAGGGCAGCAGCTCATGGTAGTGGAAAATAGCAAAGAGCAAAAGTGAAAAGGCAGGAGCAGCGGCCCAGTAGCAACAGAGAGCAAGCCTGTCTCCCTCGTGTTGCCTTCAGGCCACCTGTCCCAGGCTGGACGTAGCACTCACAGCTGGATGTAGGAATCCCAGCACTGGCTCATGAGTTAATCACAAACCCTAGAAGTCGCCTCATGCCTGCAAGAGGCTTTGGGGAGACAACTAGACACAAAGCACAACACCCAGCTTTGTCCGTATCTCTGGCACAGGCACAAACACCAGCTAGCTCTCATTTTTTATAGTCTATTTCCGTATTTGTCCAATCTCTCTATAAAGCAGTTTCAGAGCTGCTAAGCTACATCTGCCGGGGAAATACATTTCCCAGCAGTAGAGTTTCGCCCGGAGCTCCCACTGTCCCTGCCTCCCGCAGCCTCCTGGGTGTGGTCGAGGTACTGGCTCAGAGCCTGCGCTCATCTGCAATTGTTTCTCCTTCAGTGTGGCTTCAGTTGCACACTGGTTACTTTTAATTATTTACACTCAGATTAATCACTGAGGTTCCCAGCTTCAAAGCCTGCAGAAAAGGTGAGCCCAGAGAACTGTCACCTTTCCGATCTGCACCACGGCCTTCTCCTGTCCCTCTTCCCGTCCCACCAGCCCCGCTTGGCAA
>PVJA010005294.1:56012-80018 GCA_004027025.1 Myocastor coypus | reverse complement strand
TTTTTTTTTTTTTTTCTAAGCAACATCAATAGGGAGATGGGTCATGCCCACAGACTGTACTCTGTAGAACGACTGTGAGGACAATATGCAATATGTCAACTTTCAAAAAAAGAAAGGGGAAAAGAAAAAAAAAGTAATGTTGATTTAAAAGGGTTAATGTTTAATTGTTTGATCAATCTTATACACCTATATGTATTAATCTAAACTGATCTGATGATGAAAATATGTAATACAACCATTGTTAAATTTAAACAATAAAATATTAAATTAAAAAATGCTTTACAAATAAAAACAAACAAACAAAGGATGCAGCATTACAACAGCTTCGTTTTTTTCTTTTTTTTTTTTTTATGGCCTGCTCAGCCTGCCCTGGGGGTGGGGCTGGTGCAACATGTGGTGCAGAGGATCAAACCTCAGCCCCTGAGGTTGCCTAAGCTTTCCTAAGCAGGCACTTTAGACCACTAAACCATCTCACCAGCCCTCAACAGCTTCTTAATAAGGCCTTTAAAAGAATATAAATGACTTCATTATATTTGGTGAAAACACTCAGAATACTTTTATTCTCAGGCCAAGAGAAAGAAAATTCTATTTTGATGTATTTTTATATCCACAAAAGGAATAAAGCAATGTATCTTTGGTTGGCAATAACAGAGACCCTTCCAAAGGGTTCGGTTATTGGCTGTGCTTTGCTGGGGATCTTAAACATAGCCCAGATAAAAGAGAAACGAGTAAGGGTCTGAGTGAAGCAAGAGAAATAGCAAGAGGAAAGGAAAAGCAGAGAGTGGCTTCAAATTGTGCTTAAGAATGTGAGCGTACTTAAAAAGATTCTCCATAAATGGAAGAAGTTCCAATTCTTTCACTATTCTGAAGCAGAAAAGCTTTTAGTATCTTACAGAGGTACATGAAATAAGTGGAAGCTGAACTTCAAGAACAAAAGCTAACTACCATAAAAGGCTTGAAATACTTTTACTTAGAAAGGACAGGATTTTAATTGTATCGAGCCACCTTATGAATATGGAATGGATCAGAGAAAGAATAAGCTGAACTTTCACAATAGCTCTCCAACACATCAGTGAATATTAAACCATGAAATACTTAAATATATATCTTATTTCCTATACCACATAGTTCTATGTATACATTACATCATACCATACTAAATAGTTTGGATAGGTGCTCCAACTACATAATTTGACATGACTATTTCATGTTTTTGTATTGTCATGCTATTCAAATACATTATGCATTATAATTGATCCAACATACAGATATGGTACTTTACCATGATGGTAACTCACTTGAGTTGCTTTTCTCCTTGGTCATATTAGCAATCATACATTATTCAAATATACATATTAGAAAATTTAAAAACATATGAATAAGAAAATAAATATTGCCTATGATATCAGCTCTTGCAAATAATCTGTCTTAACATATTTTTGACTTTAACAAATTTTTTTTTTTTTTTTCTGGAACTAGGGATTAAACTCAGGTCCTTGAATTTGCCAGGCAAGCACCTATTCTACTGAGCTATCTCCCCAGTCCATACTTTAACAAATGCTGATGAGCACTTCCAAAATGCCAGGCCCCTGACAGCAGAAACTCCATTCTCTCAAGTGAGAGAGACCAAAATAAATCTACAGAGAAGTAAATGATAATAAATATTAAAAATACTATGAAGAACAAATTGATTTAATGTGTTAGTGACAGAGGGGCGGGTGCAGCTGAGGAAGAACTTGAGCTAGCACAGAACAGTGGATCACCTGGATAAGGTAAGGTCACCGCAGCACCAACTGGTGAAAAAGCGAAGGACACAGTGAGATCAAAAGAAAGACTGCATAATTACTTCAGGAACATAGACCGGCACAGGAATGAGATTTTTGTACTAAAAGAAATAGAAAGAAGGACAGCATGACCAGAGCCAAGAAAAGAGGGGCAAAGTCAAGGGAAGAGTTCGCCAAGATGAACAGACCCTCATCCTGTAAGATCTGTGAAATAATGGAAAGGAGCTGGATTTCCTTTTAGTTTCCACCATGAGAGTCTCCGATGTCTTCTAGAAGGAACTGCTGCGAACAGGTTAGACACACAAGAGCGAAGGTGAGTGTACTTGTCAGGAAGAGGTTGTAGAAATTCAAGTAAAATAAAAGAAGGAGTGGGAAGATTAGAGGAATATTTTGGATAAAGCCATGTAAATCACTAGCAGGAGAGATGAAAATATAAAGAAAAAGAGATCAAATGTTATACTCATGATTTTGGGATGGAGGTGCGAGCACTACACCTGCCCTAGGATGGGGAGCCCAAATACAATATAAGGGGTGGCAGGGGCTTGTTCCTTCCCTTGCTCTGGCTGTTTTTGCTATCTTCTGCCACTGTGAACTGTTACCCCTCTGCCATGTGCCATTCTGTCTTGGAGCCTTGGAGCCCACTGACTATGGGCTGAAACTCTCTCATCTGTGAGCTAAGAAAACCTTTCCTTCCTTAAATTTGGGGATCAGATATTTTGTCTCAACAATAAGAATACAGCAACTAAGCACCTTCTCAACCTATTTGAGACAAAATCCTTTATTACTCATTTTTTTTCTTCCTGTGGGCTTGGGGCCTAGAGATTCGGTCCTCTACTTTCCTAAAAGTCACTGCATTATTCCTAATACTTCCTATTCCTAATACTTCCTTTTAATACTGACATGCTGAGAGACAGATTCATCTGAGAGCTAGATATGTCCTCATTTCATTATCACACATTACAGAAATGAAATCACCAGATCAATTCAAAACATCACGTCAATCAGGGTGAAAGCAAAACACAACCACTCAAGCAATGAGAAAGAGGAAGGACTAAGGATGAACACAAATGCAAGTTAAACTATCAAGTCATTCACATGATGACATGGAGAAAATACTATTTCCAATTATTTTCGCCAAATTCCTAAATATATGTCAGATACAAGATCTGATACAGAGAAGGCACAAAGTGAGTTTGGACTTTATATTCCAGTGAGTGGTGGTTCATGATTTGATGTTATTAGGCTATGATGTAAAACCACATGATCCAATTTGAACAGAGACACACTGGAAAGAAATTAAGAAGCAAAAACAAAGTACAAGTCCCTGAGGATGCTTGAGAGAGGAAGAGAGTAGAGAAAAGCTTATTTTTTGCAACAGAATTTCAGTTCCTGAACACAGATGGGAAGATAGACTTCAAATTTCACAAAAACTTAAACAAAAAGTAAAAAGAACGTCAAATTCCAGTACATTTGTGTTATTTATCCTGAAACAAAACAAAACTAGGTAGTTTCAACTTGGTGGAGAGAGAGAGAGAGAGAGAGAGAGAGAGAGAGAGAGAGAATATTTCCTACCAAGACCCAGAATAACCTGCACAGAGGAAAACACATCTTCTTTCTTTTTTTCAAATTTTAAAAAAATTTTAAGAACTTTCTTTTATCTTAAAGAGTAAACACAAGAGCAAAAAAAAAAAAAAAAAACAAAAACAAAAGCAAAGACAGAAACAGGGTAGCATAAAACAATACACACATTACATATTTTACAAAACAAGACCAACAATAGATATTTGATATATTATCTATTTTCATCATCAAATCTGTCGCTCAGATTAACAAATATTTTTATACAACATGGGACATATGATTGAATATTACCACATGCTTTCAAGAAATCTTAAATTTTTGTTTTTGTCTCTCATATTCTTTTGTTACCTTTTAAAAATATTTACTTTAAAGAAATTATAGCAATAATAGATATGACACTAGAAATGGTACACAGTTAGGAGCCTGAAATGAGAGGTATGTCAAGCACGGCTTTCGTATTACACATTGCTATCCTTGGTACAGGTGCATCAAGGATATCACAGATAAGAACATACAGAGTTAGTCATGTTGAGAATTCTACCCATTAACTGGTATTTTCAAGAACCTGATGGAAAGGCTGGCCAACTAGCTCAGCAGATTAAAGCACCTGCAAGTAGGCACAGGGGTCAGGGATTTGGTCCCCAGGCCTCCTGGGCCAGCCCCACCCCCGGGGGCATGCTGAGATGATAACTGAGATGTAGTGTGGTGGTGTACACCTATAATCCCAGCTCTTGGGAAGCTGTAAACAAGTGAATCACTACAAGTCTGATCTACTAGTGAGACCCTGAACACCCTGTAGACACGTCCCTAAAATACAAAAAAATTTAAAAAGAGAACCTGGTGGAAATTCTTAGGACCACTGCTTTATCCATCTTGTATATATACACGCATGGTTCTGCCTTATGTCCTAACTTTTATCCTTTCTCTCTCTTTGCTGTTAAATCCTTAAGTTCTCTTTCTTTGCATTTAACTGCGTTTATTGTACTTTTCAGTTTTTGTTTCTTCTTTTGAGTTCTTACTCTAGGGAGACAATATGATATGTACCCAAGTGGGTCTGGTTAATTTCATTTATGAGTATAGCCTCAAGTTGCATCCACTTACCTACAAAGAAAAAATGGCTGTCATAAAGAAATCAACCAACACCAAATATTGGATAGTCTGGGGGGGTGGGGAGGAACCCTTCTCCACTGCTGGTGGGGAGGTAGACTGATGCAACTATTATGGAGATCAGGGTGGAGACTCCTCAAAAAACTAGGACTAGAAATCCCATTCAATCCAGCTATCCCTCTTCTGAGAGTTTTCCCAAAAGAACTGAAAACATCATATAAAAGTGGTATATGTGTGCCCATGTTTATAGCAGCACAATTTGTGGTAGCCAAATCTTGGAAACAACCAAAATGCCCATCACTTGAGGAATGGATCAAAAAGATGTGATATTTTTATACAATGTAGAATTTACTACTCAGATATAAGGAAAAACATTGTGTTTCTTTTGGTTCTTTTTAGTTGGAAACAGTTCAGATCACACATAAACAACCTCTACTCTGAGCCAAAATAATGCTGCTCCTTATTTATGTTTTGTGCCCAATCACCAAGTGGGGATTCTAAGCAAGAACCAAGGCTCTCAGCGAATCTCTACCTGCCCCATCAATACTCCAGCCCACCAGACTGCTTCTCCCTGGAGGGCAGGCAGAGAGTGAGGCTCACGCAAGGTGGGGTCGGCAGAGATGTGCACCTGGCAGAGAAAGATCTAGAGTGAGGCTGGGTTGGGCGGGCATGATAAGTGACCCCCTCTTCCTGCAGCTCCCAGGTTACTTCGCACCACTGGCTGCAGCTTTAACACAGAGGAGCAAATGGAGATCTTGAGTTATCCACCAGCCGTGGAAGTTTACACTATGAAACTCCTATTGGAGACTAAATCCGTATCTTCAGTAGTTTCTAAAATCAGATGACTGGTGGACGGTAGAGCTATTCTTTGTGACCTTCCAAATAATACAGTGTTTTACAATTAGAGCATATGTTCTTTTAAGGCAGAGACCATATTTTCCATACCACTTGTGGTAAAGTGTGGATGTGCTGATGGTCTCCTACTCCTTGCATTTACACCCAAAAGCATGTGTCTCTGAAGCTCCTCCTCTTAAAAGGTAGACTTTATTTTCCCTCTCCTGGCTGGCCTTGAGTCTTTTACGTGACAGTAAGTATCTAAAGGAATCATGTTTTAATTCCAAGTGGAGCTTCAAAAAGCTTTTAAACTCTTGAAGACTTGCCTATGAATCACCCAAGGTAGCCAATGGCATGGGAGAGGCCCAGTAACAGATAGACAAACAGACCCCTTCAATGAAGACCGCAGCTCAGCCTGTCCTGTCTGTCACTCTCAGCTGACCACCAGTGAACTGTGGGTGCTGGAGGGAGCCACGCCAATGCCAGAAGACAAGCTCAGCTCAGCCAAGCCAAAATGCCAACTTGCATTAGGGGTAAAATAAATGGGTGTTATGTTAAGCCACAAAACTTAGGAGTAGCTTAAGTAAACAGATACAACACTATCCTAGCGACAACCACAGCACTAAGTACTTAAAAGCTCCGCATGACAAGTTGTATGGATACGTCAAATAGGTTAGATCCAATCCATGTGTAGCCCCACCCTCAAATAGCAGAAGTGAAACATGACAACATTCCTCTATTGCTAACTGTGTGGTTTGGATCGGCAATGCCCTCCGTAGCTCATGCACTAGAGCCTTGGTTGCTGGCTGATGGACTTCTGGGCAATGACCAGCTCATAAAGGCTCCAACTTTATCAAGTGGGTTAATCCACTGAAGACATCATAATTTAATGGCATATTTGGTAGGCAGTGGAAACAAGAGTTGGGACCTATTTAAAGGCTTATGGAGCTGTGGTCTTGGGAACCCCAGCTAGCAACCAGCCTTTCAACCCTTGGTTCTTTCCCCTTTTGCTTCCCAGCCACCATGGCAGGGGCAGGGCTGCCCCACCCATACATCCATATCTGCCGAGCTGTTCTGCCTCTCCACTAGCCTTGAAGCAAAGGAAGGAAGTGATGATGGACTGAACCCTGTGAGCTCATCAGCCACAACTCACACACCCCTCTTTTGGGTGTAGGTACTGTGTCATAGTGAAGGAAACCTGATCAACACCATCCCAAGAAGGTAACACTGGTCTCCCGACTTAGTAATTCATTACTCAGCCAGCTTAGCAAAACACTGGTTCTCTATTTCTTAAGTTTGAGGTTATGCATCAGAAGCCATGTTTTTAAAATTTTAATTTAACCAAAATGGAAACTCATAATGACAAATTTTCAGATTTAAAAGGCAGCATGAAAAATACCTAATAGATTTTGTTATATACATTACTATATAATAGCAAGAGTAATCACTTCAATACACCAGAGTAAACAGACACCAATATTTACACAGTGACATACAGGGACCTTCTCCATGTGAACCTATGTCTTTAAGCTTCATAATTGTATTCAGCCTGCATTGATCTACATCGCAATGGACACTTAGGTTATGGTGACTGGTTTAAACGTAGATGCTACACCAAACTCTACTATAAGAGTGTACATAAGATAGGATAGGAATGGTAGGACTTCTGCTACCACAAGACAGAATTCTCTCCTGTTAAAGAATTTATGGCTCGATTGGGAAATTTTGGTTATCACGCTCAACACTAAGCTATCCTTCTTTGATTCTGTAAAGCCTTTCTTAACTTCCCTTTTAAAAAGAGAGGACAGGGACTGGCAAGATGGCTCTGCGGTCTAAAACACCTGCTTAGACAAGTTTAGGCAATGGCAGGGACCACGGTTTGATCCCCAGCACCACACACTGCATCATCCCCACCTCCAGGGCAAGCTGAGCCAGCCATTAGATAGATAGATAGATAGATAGATAGATAGATAGATAGATAGATAGATAGATAGATAGACAGATAGATAGACAGACAGACAGACAGTTGATAAATTGATAGATGATAGATAGATAAATAGATAGACAGAAAGATAGATACATACATACATACATAGAGAAAAAGACAGGTCAGGTGAGATTGAGATTTCAGTGACTGAAATCCTTTGAGTTCCTCTATCACCTTTATCTGTTATGGTAAAGAATTACTTAGTTCTATGTCTGCATGTGCTCCATTTAAGGCTATCCCAAATGGTGCTATAAATTTCCTAAAAATATAATTTTCTGTAATTCTGACACTTAGGTGAATCTCAGTGAATGGAAGCTACTTTAGTAAACTGTAGAGTTCACTTCCGAGCCCAGGCAGTCTAGCTTTATGGTGTGCACTTAATCAGTTTGCTATATGTGTGATAACCATCAAGTGGAGAGCATTACTATGGCATCCCAAACCAAACAGGGAGAGCTCAGGGTGAGTTAGCTATTATTAATATTGTGGATATTAATACTGTGGGTACCTGTGTCCATGTATAATATATGTATATGACAGATTCATATAACACACAACACACACACACACACACACGCACACACACACACACACCAAATGGAGCCTGGGGGTATTTAGTTCTTAAAACAAATCTAAAAGAAGCAAATAGCTATAGGGAAAGAGGTTAATCTCATTTTAAATTTACAGTCTATTGTACATCTGTAATCTGATGTCAACTGCTGCCAGTCCTTATTTTGTAACTTTCCCCGAGATAGTGACCAGCCACCAGCCTCCTTCTGGAAAGCCCTTGCTACCCAAGGAGCACATGATTTATGTAGAACTGACTACAGGTGGGTTATCCATAAGCCAGTTCTGGCCAGAGAACACTTCTCTGTCATACTAAGCTATGGGTTCAGGAATATGGGGTCACCTGAGCCAGCCCACTGAGACGTTAAAGGTCATATGGGGACTTAGGGTGATGCCGTCTACAGGATCCTTCTGGAGAAGCTCAGCTATTGCAGTAACAGAAGCCTGGAGCTGCTAGTGGTCTTCTACATCTCCAATTGCAGAAAGGACATGGGCCCAGAGGAGAGTATTCCAGAACAGCAAAAGAAGAGAACCA
This sequence comes from Myocastor coypus, assembly GCA_004027025.1. Classification (NCBI taxonomy): domain Eukaryota; kingdom Metazoa; phylum Chordata; class Mammalia; order Rodentia; family Myocastoridae; genus Myocastor; species Myocastor coypus. The sequence goes on along the minus strand of PVJA010005294.1, from coordinate 71,626 downwards.
CGGTGTACTCATGACACGGGAGACCCTTGAGTCTTGGTAATCTTGACACCATGTCTATCCCTGGGATATTTCAGATAGTGAGCTCAACACTCCTTGATTTCCCTAAGTGGAATTTTCTGTCACTTAAAAAACCAAAGAATCCTCACTAGCTTGCCTGTATTTTGATTCACTTCAATTCAACCAGTGTAAACTGAGAACCTCCCAAGGACAAAACACCTGCTAGCTTGTGGGACTACAAATGTGAGTAAATTAGTGTCCATACTTGAGAGTGCCGTACTTGGCAGTAAACCAGCAGCTTAGCTGGCCACGTGCCATTTTCAATCATGGATCCCAGACATCTGTACTGACCCCATTTCACTGGGCCAGAACAGTCATTCTGAAGGGCAAAAACACAGAACAGTAGCCAAGTAGTATGCTTGCTTAACATAAACAAAGCAGAACATCTTCACAGACTTATAAGCAAAGACTACAATTATCCTTGACAAGCTACTCAATGGGATACAGAATATACCTGGAACATAATAGTAAACTGATTATTCAAAGTCTACTGCACCAAAGATGACAACGCCAAAAAATAACCTAATGATACATTTGGTTAAGTAATAGCTGTGATGGTGGTTAAAAGAAAATGAACCCAGAGACAATATGAAACATGGGAATTCAATCATTTAGTTCCTTTAGATATTTCTGTATTTTAAATAACTTATTTTTATAACATTCATCATTACTTATTTTCCATTTCAGAATATATGATGAAAGAGCCTAATTTTTAATTGAACATAGATTTACTCAGTCTGTAGTATGAAGTATCTTAGGGGACATAATACTGAAATACTTCAGGGCATATGTTTATGGGAAAGGGGATGTAAAGAAATTAAGATAAGTTACGTACAAATACTAACTTCCCACAGGGAATGTAAACATTATGTACTACATGCATGTACTGATAAACTAAAATTAAAAAGAGCAAACCAAGGAATTGAAGTTTAAAAAATAGATGAATTATATAGCAACACCCTTTATAAAACTGGATGAGTCAAAAAAGAGACATTTGCCAAATCTCACATTAGTATCATTCACCATTTATAAATAAAAGTAATACTTCATTACAAAGTTTTTAAAATAGATCATAGAAAAAAAGGTAAAATAAAAATTAGCATACTGTGCAAGTTGAACAGAAATAAACCTGATAGGAGTGGCAAGGTTGTTAACTGCTGGAAGCCTGGTTGGGCTCTAACTCCCACTTTTCTGAGCTTCTCATTCTGTGTATCACCCCCCAGGCGCACCTGCACTCCCCATTAATCTGTAAGGTTCTTAGAATTCTAAAGGCATTGCTCTTGTCCAATTGTGGACTGTTCCTAGGACTCTTGTATGGGGCATAATTTGAAAAGCTATTTTTTTAGGCAGTATAAGGTGAGGAAAATTTTAGCACTCTATTTCATCTTACCATTTGCAAGAAGCCAAGGTGACATGGCTGTACCAAAAGGGAATTGGGGTTCCATTACCAATAACACTGTTAGGTCAAGGTGCGGGAACCAGTGATGCCAACGGGAATAGGTACGAGAGTTAAGAAAAACCTATGCTTTGCATTTCTCTGCATTTCCATGTACCAAGGTTTAGCTTTGTTGGCCCACATTCTTCTTAGTAAAATGACCCTGGCTTACCTGATCTGCACTCAGGAGATTTTGTCACTTTCCCTCCAAGTGCTCTTTTCTCCAGGTAAACCTGGGAGAGCAGCCAGCTCATGAATGGGACCAGATGGAAACCGAGAACTTCTCAGTCAGGGCAGCCTCTCCCTGCCAGATCCCAAGCTTGCACAACCCTTGGTACCACAGAGCCACTGCACAAAGTAATTCTCAGCACAGCGTTAATGATTAATAATCAGCTTAATGTGTTATGGGCTCACACTCAAGCCAGCAATATATTTTAAAAGAAGTAACCTTGAAGCTGAGGGAATGGAATATTACAGTAGAATATCAGAGATCTAAGCAGATTTTAAGATATTCAGATGCATAAGCACTCACAAATCGAATCAGTTTCATAGCATATATTCCATCCATCACACAACAAAAAGCAGGTTTGCTAGCAACTGGGAAATCACACGTGGCCAGATACTTTCCCCTTTACACCATCTGATCCAGTTACCTACATGTCAGTATCAATTGGTACCCCTAAGGAGTTCTGTCACACCCACTGAGTGCTAATAAATATTTAAACACATGTGAGCATTGGTCCAAAAGAAAATCCCAAAAGAATCAACACAGCACTAAAGAAAAGATGAAGGTTCCAGAAAAATACATCAGTCTCTAATAATAACAGATAACTACCTACTATTCATTATCTACTGTACACAGCAGCCTGCAAGGTATTGCCTACATTCTTTCTAGTAAAAAGACCCAGGCTTTAATCAAATCCATTTTCATGTAAACAATACTTAATATGCTACTTGAAGAAATCACAAAGTAACAGTGATACTCAATAGAAGTAAAACTGTTCTCACCATACTAAGGGATACATACCTGACACCTGGGGCCCCTGTGAAGGGTGGATTCACAAACCTGTCTGGATTTCCTGGCACACATTTAGACTGCAGCCAGTGACAATTTCTTCAGGAAGCTCAGCTGCTCTTATAGACTATCCAGACTTCAAGGACTTTGTACTCAACACAGCTTTGACCCCTTAGATATTTTCCTAACACCAAAAAACATTTCTCTATTCCCCATCATAGGAACATTCACTATTTAAGCAGTAGTTATGCAGAGTATTGATGTGAAGATCACAATATTATAAACCAGTCAATATAGAAATGCTAAAATCCCCCAAAACTGGCTCATAATTGCAAACTCGCTCATAGATTTACTTAGATTTTAAGTGTCTTTTCTCTGACTATGAATTCTTAGGTGATAGGAACTCACTGCTCAACAAGACCACGCTTCTTCCTTCTTCTCACCCTCTCCTGCTACTCTTTATATAACAAGCTCTTGAGAATCTGAGTCTGTCCTTTTAAATTCCCATCTTTTAATTATAGATTGATAAAAATTTTATTACCAGAAAGAGCCAAAGCTGGAGAGTCAAGTTCAAGTCTAATTTTTCATATGAGGATGGTAAAGTCTTGCCTAGAGTTATCCAGAGGCAGAAAATCACATGGGATGGACAACTCCACCGGCTACACTGAGGGAGTGATTTCGTATCCGCCTACCTCAGGTCTCTGAGTTCAGCAGTGCTTAGTCATTATATTCTTCTGTAGGGTAATCCCTTTGTCAGAGGCAATTTTCTTATATTAATACTTCATCAGCTCAAATGTTTGCAGACAAGCAAAATAAGTTGGGAATACTTTTGAATAAATCCGCATTTCCTTTCAGCAGGGGTATGCACAATGTACAAACAGGACAGGTAGGTTTTCTGGACCTGTAAAATCACTGAGCCATTCCTAGACTATGCCTGTACCAAGTAAAATAATTAGTGTACAGTGGACTGGTACATACTGCCCACATGTCCTTATCTCTCTTGTGGAATTTATAAACGTGCAGGGGTAGCCATGAAATACTTTCCCTGCAGCACTTCAACTTTGAGAAACAAATTACAACTCAATTGCTCATCACATTCTTGCCAATCTGGTGCAATCAACCTTAAGGAAACAGAGAGCTGACTATTAGCAGAATTTATAGACCTCCCGTGCCAGAACATAGATCTTGTAAATCCAGTACACCTACTCCATTTTTTTTTCTTTCATTGTTTTTCTTTTAACTATTGCTGGGTTTTTTTGTTTTTTTTTTTTATGCCTTGTTGTAAAACGGCTTCCTGGTTGTGACACTCACAAGAAGCTCTTGCATCTAGGTGAGACCATGTGACTGGTTCCCATGAGGGGAACCTGAGAACAAAGCCGTGTTATCTAACAGAAAAAATGGATGAGAGGAGACAGTGGCTTCCCCATCCTTTATCTTTCTCTTCTGTCTGACCACTCAAGATTCCAAGATCCTTAAGTGGCATGAGTCCAAAACATAAAGAAACATATTAGATGTTTCATGAGAAATGAGCTCCTACTGTGTGAGTCACTGCAATTTTGAAGCTGTAGAGCCCTTAGCAAAACCCCAATTAACAAAGAAGGACAACATGTTCAGATGGTAATGCCAGTGGATGAATGGGGACAAATACACCAATTTTATCATTCAATTTCTTCTCTGTTGTTTATGCCCCCAAGATTAAAGTCACAAGTGAGGCTATATCTCAGTGAAGTCAAAATTCAGGAGTACTTATGGTCACACTGAGTGTTTGAAAAAGCTTTATATTCTGCTAATATTGCAGGTGGTAAAACTACTGCAGTTGTATCTACCTTGAGATTTCTACCATAAATCACAATTCTGTACGACTATGAAATTCAGTGGTATTTCTTGGGGCCTTTTAAGATGTCAGCAAAGCAACCTCTTTCTCAACAGTTAGTTCCATGTGGAAGGACTTATACTTTTGTAAGAGGGAAAAAAAAAAAGTGATGATTCCTAGATCCTAATCTAAAGGATTCTTCTGGAGACACTTTAAAATCTGCAATAAATAAAGTTCTAAAATGTGTTCAGATGCCCAAGGTTCTGACAGCAAAGTATAGCTGTGCTTCCTTTTTAATTAAAAAAAAATACCAGAGATAAATCTATAGCAAATAAATATTGGTTCAACTGGTAAGATAGATTCCAATGGAAATGCTGTATATCTGCTCATATGGTGATTACTGAAAACAGTGCCTTAGAAAAAAGAAAACAGGCAAGAGATAAGCTATTTATTGATTCAGAGCTAGACTGGTGAAATGCCACTCTGAAGGGATGCTCCTTGCAGTGCTGTGAAAGGATCGAGAGGAAAGGCCTAGGCAGGTGTGGTGGCCGAGGCCTGGAATCCCAGCGCTCAGGAGTCTGAAGCAGGAGGGCTATAAATTTGAGTCCAGCCTGGGAAACGTAGCAATTTAGCAAGACATTGTCTCAAAATTTAAAAGGGCCAGATAAGCAGCCCCATGCAGACAGCCTGGGCTCAAGGCTGGTACTGTATACAAACAAAATCTTGAAATGAGAAACGAGGCCATAAAGTTTTGTTATTTAAAAAAAAAAATCACACTCTGTGGCAGAGAAAATGACTGAGTCTGAAGCTCTGCTACATTCACAGTGAAGTGTATTTCTAGCTTAGCCTGAATTGTTTCATCTCAAGCTCTGCTTACATAGCTCACATTCTCAAACTTGTGAGCAATCGCATCCACTTTCAATTTGTGTTATACTCTTCAAACAATGAAATCAAGCTACTCAAGGAGAGTTTCACTTAGGCAGATTTGTTCACTTAAACCACACACACACAGACACACGCACACACACACACACACACACACACACACACACACATCATTCTTGGAAAAACGGGCTATTTCAATTGAGTTGACCATGGAAACTCAGTGAAATGGACTTTTTCCAGTAATTGACACAAACGACTATTTATTTTCTCCTAGAGTTTTGTCGGAATATATTCATGAAGCTGTGCTTATTTTTCTCTGCTGGATGTAATGGTTCTACGGATTTTAGGGTGCTGACTACTAGTACTCTAATAAGTTTTTCTAGCTTTTGCCAGTTAACAGACCACACCTGAGAGGAAGTGCACTTCCAAATTGTGTGGTCTCTCCTGTACTTGAGTACACAACCTAAGGCCATCCAGTCAGAAACTTGCATTTAGACATGCTGTGAAAGAACATTCACACCTTAAAACGCTATGCACAGGACTCTCATACATCTTACGTCAAACAAGCTTGCATCTAGACATCAAAACAGGTGAGGAGATCCTGTTTGTACCTTGCCTGGCAGGTATCCACAGTGGAGGCCCCTTGAACCCTTTCCCAATAACTCACTTTTCTCTCCATAGTGCTAGAGAATAACCCTCAAATCAATTTTAGTGGAACTGTATCTAGAGTAGGGATCCAAACACTAGCATTTTGAAATTGTACAGAATTAATCAACTTCTTAAACGCTGTATTTAACTTTTTCCACAGTATTTCTTCATCTACAAGTGTCTTACAATGACATTTGAAAACCATAACATTGCACTTTTGAATGTTAGCTAAATCCATCATACTATAGCATAGTCTAAAAGAAAGAAATGCTTGGAAATAAGCTCGAAATGTATTTAGCTTCACATAGAGTTCTAAATAGAGATCTAGCAAATTCTCGCTCATTTAAATTACCACAGTTCAAATTTGGTTGGTTAGTTGACTGATTGATTCATTCATTCATTCATTGATTTCAGTATTGGGGTTTGAACTAGGGACTTTATGCAGTTGAGGCAAGTACTCTATCACTGAGCTACATGTACCCTTCTGATTTTGTTTGAGAAAAGGTCTGGCTGTGTTATCAAGGGTGACCTTGAACTTGTTACTGTCTAGTCTCAGCCTATGAAGTAGCTGGAGTTACAAGTGGGTACCGTTGTGCCTAGCCCAATTCATCATTATGTAGAAAAAAAAAAAAAAAAAAAAACCAGTCTTTATTCTGCAACTGAAAATTGAGTTAGCAGAACATAATACGGAAAGTAAAAGAGTTTGATTTAAAACAATAGAAGGCTGCAGACAAGATTTATGATGCCAGATTCAACACAGGCCTTTTAACTTAGATTTCACTGAATATCTTCGAAAGACAAGGTATGTTTTCTTTATGAACTGACACCACTCAGAATTTTGTAAGAAAAAAAATCCTCCTTTTTTTACGTGAAGCTGCTTTTACTGAACATGACATTGGGCTTCTTGAGGGGTGAGTTCACCATTTGGGACAAGATACAGGCTTCAATTTCTAAGAGAATATTTGAATTTTAACAAGACCAGGTGTTAGAGTGGAAAGCCATGTAGTAATACACAAATAAAGCCTTTCTGAGATGTTCTTGGATTTCTAAATGTACAAAAATTCTTTTAAAAATAATATATTCAAAGTCAGGAGAAGATGTTCCTTATGTCTTTAGCTTGGAGTCTCAGTGATGCTACCAAACTTCTGGAAGATAAAGACTTTTATCCAGCAGTTACTGTTAATTTCAATGATGCAGTTAGGATACTGGGTAGGCAATTAGATGAATTTTTACTTTTCAATTTTTACCGAACAGCTTCTAGCTCACTGGTGTTCTCTACTTCAGAAAGGTTTCAAATGTGAACCATGGGTGGGTGTGGTGGGGAAAACTGAGTGAACTGACAGATTTGTGTGGGAAAGTACACATTGTCAGACTGTCTTTATAAAGCGAGAAAAGAAGCACTTTATAAAATAGGAGACTCTGACTCAAAAAGTATAGATTCAACAAAGGACTCAAATCAATGCTATAAAATGTTCCTATTGCCTTCAAAGCTACTTTCAGCTTCTGATTCACAATTTCCTCTTATTCTGCTGCGATTTGGGGCCTGAGGCATAGCTTCCTGACCCCTAGAGCTCATCGCTGGCCTGACTAAGCACTGCAGAAAGCCAGCACACAGGTTCACAAGTGGGCTCTCTCTTCGGGCCTTCCACACCTATTCAGACATGACCGAGGATACGCAAGCAAGCACCTGGAAGAGAACCATGTTCCCTTTTCGTTGATACACTCACAAATTTGCCATAGGCTTTCTGTCATTCCTAGAGCCACAGAAGACTTGTGAAAGAAGAACTGCTGCAGGGACAGGTGAAGGGAAGAGTCAGCGATTTCATTTTGGTCATTATAAAGTTAGGCATGAGATGAGTATCAGAGGTCAAAGTAGATCAACTGGGTAGGCATTTGGCTACTTTAGAACTAGAACCATGAAAGGGGACAGCTTAGAGATGGCACAAATCAGCAATGCAGAGACATGCTTTTAAGCTATAAGTCTGGCAAAGGAAGAGGACTGAGGACAGGATTCTAGGGAATGACAAGCTTTAGAGAAGAGATGGAGAATGAGGAGCCAAGAAACGAGAGCCAGAGGGAAAAGCAAGAAAGCCAGAAATTCAATTCATGATATCATCTTTGCAACCCTAAAGTTACTTTGCAAACTTCCCTCCTTCCACCACACGTTTCAAAAGCATGTGCTGAAAACAAAGCACTATCCTCCTACTTACAGGGAAGCAAAGGCAAAATGCCTAGGCTGGTAGAATCTCCATTCCATTCTATTTCCTACACATCCATGAGTTCACTCTTCTGGGCTTTGTGATGACAAATGAACTTGGTCAAATCAGTCCGTCAGATGAAGCGGTCAGAGATTGCAAAGAAACTTAAATCGATCCCGTGCCTTTTGTTGTGTTAGGGCTTAAAAGTGCTTTCATCTGGACATGAAAGGCCTCAGTTCGCTAGAGCAGGTTGTAGCTAAACCATCAGCTCTTTCTTCGGGGACCCTTCAGTGATGACCAGCAATCAAGGACAAGAGCGCGGTGCACTTTCATCCTTAAACATCAAACATTTTAAAAAGTCAAGAATTTTTTTTAACACTGAAATTACACACACTAAAAGTTAGGACTTTTTGGCAGAAATGAGAGAATAATTTCAGTCAATCACTGGAAAATTACTTTTTTGTACATCTCTTTATTCTTGCAATTATGAATCTAATCATTCTGCTCAATTGACTATACTTATCTCTTTGGAGCATGTAATTCAAGGACATATATGTCAGCTTCCAGATGAACCAGAAAGCGGTGGGACAATTTTAACATGTGAGGTATTATATGGAGGACAGAACAACAATATGATCACCAGCTCTCTGTTGTTAGATAATTAACCTCACTGCCACCAAAGTCTCCAAGTCTTTGCCCTTGAAAACATCTCTGCGTAGAACTTGATAGCCTCAATCTTCACCCAGCACTCTTTGTCTAAGTGTTGTCAAATTAACAAGGCTCTTCCTGGCTCTTCTCCACCCCATCCAAGGACACACTGTAATGTCACACTACCTTATGCTACTACTGACATTCATCTCCATCTTACTCAATTATTTTTTCCAACTCAAACTCCTATGAACACAAAGATGGTGTCCTGATGACTGGCGGATCTCTAGGGTTTGGTCTATAAAATGAATCAAGCATTTTCTTTTAAATTATTATACAATGACATATCTATATGTCATTATTTTATCACACCTTGAAAAATGAAAATAGGTAACTATTTAGAAGCACACAGGAAGGGAGAGAAGATGAAATTAACCATTTCTCATTTCTAAGCAGTCACAGTTGAATAAGGGCAACAAAAAAGTTAATTACTGCTACACCTAGAAACAAAAGAGGAAAACTGAACTGGGGAAAATTTTTATGTTCTTCTAACTTATTGAATAGTATTAATAATGGTGAAGTTACTATTGCTATAGTTGAGAGTTATTTGTATTTTTCCTAGCTTACAGTCACAAGCATTAAACAATGCATAAACAAAAACCATAACAAAGAGAAAAATCAGAAAACTATGCACGCATTTCTTTTACTTTTTAATTTTCATATGTCTAGTGATCTGGTTAAAAAAAATTGTGCTTCTATTAAAGAAAAAATCCACAAATGTAACTTGATTTTTGAATTGAACTTGTTCATCCTTATAAAAACTCTGATGTGCGCACACACACACATATATACACACACACATATATATTTCCTTATTCCTTGACAAACACGGTGCTCCAGATCTTTGTAATTTTCATATTTGTATGTCATTATTTTATTACACCTTGACAAATGAAAGTAGATAATTACTGAAGTTAGGTTTCACTATATATACAAGGTATATTTCCTGATAATAAAAGTGATTGCTCACAGTTTTAGTTAAGCTACAGTATGTGAAGCACTTAAGACTTTTGTTATCACTAGAAATTCTTTCTGACAAATTCCACATGGCCAACTTGTTTGGTTTCTTGCAAACATCTTTAATGATGAAAATATACAAGTGGAAAACAAAGCCATTTTCTCTTAAGAATTTATTAGAAACCACTATTTTTCAAATAACCACTTCTTGTTATTTTGAGTCTTTCAAATGATCTTGAGTTCTCCACCCTCCAGAAGGAAATCAAAGTGGCAGCTAGAGCTGCCTTTTGTGAAGTGATGTTTTTAAGATACAGCAGAACAGGAAAGCACATTTTCCCTTTCTTGGTGATTTCAGAAATACATCAGGGAAATTCTTCAGTAAAATTAACATCTTTTGGAAGACAGGTGATAAAATATCCCTGAAGGGTCAGAGACAGAGAAACTGGCATTGTATCTAAAGAAAGATTATTCCCTTTGATATCTAACTTTTAAAGAAAAAAGAAAAGTGACTGCTACTAATTTGTTCACTACCAATATGTTTTGCGTGTCTTTCAAAGGACAAGTAGAAAACCCTCTTCAATGGGACACACAAGGGTGACATTCTCGGCACACAGCAACAGATGCTACAGGGTGCTGAAGTCGAGTAGACCCACTGCCGCACTACAGCAGCTTCTGCAAGACCCTTGGTGTCTCAGGAAGAGAATTCTAGGGTGCTCTGGGCAAGGCTGAGGGCAAAGAGGAGGTACCCCCCCCCTTGCGAAGCCTGGAATGGTGTCCACTTACCAATGAGTAAAGAAGTATTTCCCTATTTTGAAAATGTGTAAGATCAATAAGGAACAGGTATGTTGGCCCAGATAGTGGGAACTGCGAGCGCAAGGACACCATCCAGAAGAAGTGATGGGAGAAAGAAGCTCTGGAAACATCTCAGGAGGGTGCGTGGTGATCTAACAACTTCATCCTCTACTATTAGTCATTTTTAAGTCTGTAAAGTTAAGTGGAACAGCCCAGAGCCCCAGGGTGGATATAACCCAGCCTGGACCTAGAAACAGTAGCTGCATATGATTTAAGAGTGAAGTTGAGGGATTCAGAGCCATCATGGGCTCCTGATGCTAAAAAGTGGAACCTGAGGATTGGAAGAAAACAAGGCTGGAGAGCTGGGGAGCAGCCAGAAGTGCAGGCTCAGGCACATCTGGTTACGAAGCTGGAGGCTAAAAGGGCACACAGGAGAAATGTGGTCAGCAGTCAGTACCACACACTTGTGGAAAGCCACCTCCCCAAGCTCCTGATCATCGCCATCACCAGCTCTGATGGCTCTCCAGCCAGACAACACACAAGGTTTTGGAAAATAATTTAGTAGTTGTTCTAACGACCACCACAGCCCCAGCCTGGAACAGGGACGTCCAGCCTCTCCTGCACTTAATAGCACCACTTCTGCTTCTCAGAGCTTCACACTAGGGCTGACTCCAGGGGCCCCTCCCAGTTTCTCAGACCTTCAGATGAGGCCTGAGTTACCCCTTGTCACTGGATTTCCAGGTTCTCTAGCATATGGTTAATAGGTTAGAGATGTCTCAGCATTCACAATGGGGTCAGCCCAATCCCCATGATAACTCATTTCATGTCTGCGTCTACATCCTATTGGTTCTATTTTTCTGGGGAATCCTAATACATAAGACACAGTCTGCTCTCCCCTCAGTTGTGATTGAAGGAGATGGTATGGATGCGTGGCTGAGATTCTGCAGGCCAAGCTTGGGCACCTTCTTTCTGCGGAGAGAGACATAATACAAAAGGGGGAGGAGGAGGGCCAAGTGGCAGCAGCAGCTGGCTCACGCATCTGCTGAACTGAGAGTTCGAATTCTTTTGGCATCTCATGACCGACACAATAGGTATCCCAGACGTGGCTTCTTCTCCATTTATAGTCTGCAAGGGCTGCTGAAGCTGAAGCGAAGTAGAACAGAGTGGGTAGATTTGCCTGCAGAGGATGATCGACTCCAGTCTTGGAGGCTGAAGTCTGGGGCAGCAGAGGGCTGGCAGGGCTGGGTCCTTCTGAAGTCTCCTTCCCGGACTGCAGGGGGCCATCTTCATCCTGTGTGCTCCTCCCGTGACCTTTCCTCTGTGCCTGTGTCCTGATCTTCTCTTCTTATGAGGACTAGGACAAGAATACTAGGACCCAACAAAAGAGGCCTCCTTTAGACTTGATTAGCCCTGTAACGATTTTATTTCCTAATCTGGTACCACTGGGAGCTACTAGGGATTTGGATTTCAACATCAGACTTTAGTGGGCCAAATTGGCTTGGTAGGAGGCCTTCAACCTTAAGGGTAAAAAACCTACTCATTCAGCAAGTTATTCTCTTGCCTTGCAATTTGTTCTGGGAAAACCATAGGAGTTTTTGTTTTGCTTTAAATGAAATTCTTCTACCTGTGCTCTTTTGCATGAGTAGAGCTAAGGCTGCTTCTCTAGATCTCCGTGTTGTCAGCATGGCTTCTGAGAAGAAGGAAGGAAATTCTGCCTTTTTTTTTTTTTTTTTTTCACTATGTCTGTGTAACCTCAGACCTAATGCACTGCAAGAAAGAATGGAGAGAAAGGTCAAGGTCAGGAAGGTCAGAAATTATTGCTCAGGCCAGCTGGGCTCAGGAAGCCGGTGCTGTAGGGGACGGGCTTTGACTGTAGCTGATGGGGTTCTGTCATCCCGGTGGCTGCATTGGCCACTCAGTATTTTCGTCTTACCCACTGGATCCTGAGAGTGGCCATAACCCCAGCTGGCCTCATTTGTAAGCAAAGTTGTGAGGATGACATGGAATGTAGGACAGGGACCTCCAACATGCAGAGGCTTTTTAATGATAAAAAGGAACTTTAAAGGTAAACCTCATTATTGTCATGTTTAAATACTATTTTTGGTCTTATAACATCAGCTGCATAGGCTTGGTACATTCTCAGTCACCCTCAGTTTGCTCACATTTTTTTTTTTTCTTTTTAAATATATTTGGTTGCTATAGGGTGTCACTATGCACCTTGGACTCATAGTGACCCTCCTGCTTTCAGCCTCTCCTGTGCTGGGATTATAAGCATGAGCCACTAGGCCCAGACTCTGTGGCTGGCTCAGGCCGCGCTGTGGGCAGGGCAGGGACAGCATGTGGTGCTGTGGATCAAACTGCACTCCCTGTGCTTGCGTAAGCTTGGCTATGCATGCCCTTTAGTCCACCGAGTCACAGCCCTTTCCGTTCTTTTTTATAGCAGTTATTACTTCTAACAAAGCATATGATTTATTGATCCCATTTACTCTTTGGCTACACTATAGATAAACATAAAATTCTGCAGGACAGAAACTTCTGCTTGTTTTATTTGTTGATATGCCCTACAACACACGTGGTCTAAGCCAACATTAAATGAAGACTGCGTGAATAAGAGAGTAAGTGGATAGGGCTCATCCAATTAACTAACTTTATTTATTTATTTATTTATTTATTTATTTATATTTTTTATTTATCTATCTGGTACCAGGGATCCAACTTATGCCACTGAGTTATCTTGCAGTACCCCTGAATTGAATTTTTAGTGTGCGTTCTGAAATTCATAATTACATAAGTATGTTGTCTTTTCAAACCTTCACCATGGGGGAATCAATATTCCATGGTTGTTATGCCATTACCCCCAAAAAAATCTTTACACTTTCTTAAGCCTTAGTTTGCAAGCTACAAAATCAGCCTCACCACTTCACAGTTGCACTTTACTTTTCACCATAACATTCATTCTTTCAGTGTGATCAGCTATTTTTATAGAACTTTGTTCCAAATAAGCTGTATTTTTCCTCCAGTCTATCCTCAAAGGAAAAGGGCTATGATCATTCCATGGAGAAATAACAAAAGCAAAAATATCTCACTGCGCAATCACCAGAACTGAACAAGGCGAGTCCTGGTAGCGCCCAGTGATGTTATTAATATCAGGACGGACTGCAGTGTCATTGACTGAGATGCCCAGCTCCTACTTTCCAGGAGGCATTTAGATAATTACATTTGACGGGTTATTCTTTTATTCCTGCATGTTTTGCCATCTCTTTCAGGTTTAATTAAACTTTAAGATGAAATACACTGAGCTGAGCAGAGCATAACAAAGGACATGAAACATGAGTGAAATGAAAACTTTCTAGAGTGTATTTTATTGGGCTACCTTTTACAAACAATTTTTCCCCAAGCAAAATACTATGCATTCTACTGGCTGTTGTGGCCTACCTGTCATCCTAACCCTCCAGAAGCTGAGGCAGCAGGATCCCCAGGAATTCGAGGCCAGCCTAGACCACACAGCAAGTTCAAGGACAGCCTGAACTACATAGTGAGATGCTGTCTCGGAAAGAGAGAGAGAGGGAAGGAAGAAAAGAGAGAAGGAGGGAGGAGGGAGTAAAAAGGAAAGGAAAGGAAAAATGTATTATGTGTTCTGTCGAAATACTCATGAGTAGTGTTTTGGTGGAACCCCATTGTGCTCAGGAAGTGAGGAGGAAGAAGGCCTGATGGTGGCACCCTGTGGCAGCCAGTCTCCCCCTCGGCTCTCTGGCACTTGCCTTCTGATAGAGCCCTTAGGGCTCTGCCCTGTGGTCCTTCTGTGCCAGCACTTAGGCAGATGGCTCCTTCTTCCACTGGTGGCACCTGCTCCGCCATCGCTCTCTTCATCGGCAATCCCAGCTGTAGCATCTCTTCCTCAGGGCAACCTTCTGTCCTTTCACTCATTCCAGATATGTTCAGATCCTCAGGTTTTGACTTTGTAGTATTTATGACAGCAGGTGGTTTCATATTGGGTGACTACGTGATTCCTACTTGGGATCCGGAACATCCCCCGCCTCCAAAGGCTCATATGTGGAAGACCTGCACCCAATACAGTGATGGCCAGAGCTATGGCCTTGAAAGATGACTGGATCATGCTGGCTTTAATTTAATCTGTTGTTTAATCCACTATTGGATTAAATTTCATAGCATTTTTGGAAAGTGACAGACATTCCTGAAGTGGGGCCTAATGAAGGACAAGCAGACATGTTCAGAAGAATGTCACTGCCCATGACGCCCTCCTGTTTGGGTTTTTCTTTCTGTGCTTCTTGGTTGGCTTACAGTGAGCAGCTTTCCTTCCTTTTGCCATGAATCTCCGCTTCTCCACAGGCCTGCCAACCACAGAGCAGACCTCTGCAACCATGAATCACAACAAACCCTTCTCCTTAAGTTCCTTTTCTTGAGCATTCTGTTAGAGCCACAGAAAGCTGACAAGCACAATACCCATCTCAACGGTAATCTTAGGAACATGGGGCAGAAAGGCGCTATCCCACTCAGCGTAGTCCTTCCAGTTTCTGTTGCTGAGCCATGCACAGGTAGGTGTCCATGAAATAGTCACTGATTATGCACATGATTTTTAAACGCCACACTCCTGATGGGAAGTATGTGATACTCAGGAGAGATGACAGCTGAGCATTTCTAGGTTCTGGACAACTGGGGTAGTCCTGTGGAAACCTTCACACCCAGGCGCCTGATCTCTCTCAGGAAGTCCAGACTTGATTTAAAATTTAATCATGTGTCCTAAACATCTTATCAGAGAGAATATAAGAAATGTTCATTACAATATTTTTGTAGATTTTGCAAAACTCCAGTTCAAAACAACAAGGTATTGTCTGGAATTAAGAGCCATGTAGTTTCTCCTATGGAAACAAAAAGGATTTTTTCTTCACATGAATGTATATTTTTTTCTACTCAAATAAGAACTGTGTAAAAGCAGTTTTTTGAATCTAAGCCTCCTATTCAATAGCCTTCAACATTACAAGCTTCACTGGTGACCCACTGCAATTGCAGAACATTTGACTGTGTATGTATCTGCTTCCTCTTAGTCCAAAGAGAAGTATATTCTTTTCCTTTTTTTTTTTTTTT
>PVJA010005294.1:45458-55912 GCA_004027025.1 Myocastor coypus | reverse complement strand
ATTAATCTAAACTGATCTGATGATGAAAATATGTAATATAACCATTGTTAAATTTAAACAATAAAAATATTAAATAAATAAATAAATACATAGCTATACAGAAAAAAATTTAAAAAATAAAAGCAATTTTTTGTTGTTTCTTTGATGATATCAGATTGGGTCAAAGTTCAACCCTTACAATATGAACCCTTACATGAACCAACTTCCCACAAAAAATGGAATCATTATGTTCTGCAAACATAGACTAATAAAGTTGAAATGCAAAATAGTTCCATTAAGAGTATCAGTATTACTTTGCAACAAACCACTCCAACATAATGCCTTTAAACAGCCATCACTTCCTAGGTCTAAATTCAGTGCACTGGCAATCTGAGCTGGGTTTCATTGGATGGTTGTCTTGCGGGCCTCACCCATGCAGCTGTAACCTTCCCACTTAGTTAGGGCCAGGAGCTCACGGGGGGGTCTTTCTTGCTTATATTGATGCTATTCCCTGACCAAAGACCTCCAGCTGGCTAGCAAGGCCTTTTTGTGCAAAAGCTGAGGTCTAAAAGAAGCAAAGGAAATAACCCCAAGGCAAAAGTGCCTTTTCTGGGCTCTGCGTGGGGCACCCTGATAATATCCTACTGGTCAAAGCAAATCACATGGTCAAGCTCAATGTGCAAGCCACTAATACAGGCAGGACTGATTGATTAACTGGAATCTATTGCCATGAAAAGTTATGACAGAGTATAACCAAACTAATTCAAATAATCTTTCTTTTCAGTTTTCAAAACATTACTGCAATTAATGCTTTTGACAAAATAGCAGACAGTCTCTAATAGCGATTGTTGTTTTTCACAACCTCTGTGTTGTATTTGTTTCTAGGATTTTGATTTACTTTTGCCTAATGGCAAAAAATAAAATAAAATAAAATAAAATAAATCCTTCATTTTTAAATTAGAGGGGCTGGGGAGATAGCTCCAAGGCACAAGTGCCTGCTGGGCAAGTGCAAGGTTGTGAGTTCGAACCCTGGTCTCACCAAAAAAAAAAAAAAAAAAAAAAAAATTAGAAAAGCAGGTTAGACTCAGACACTGAGATATGTGAAAATCAATATTTCATTAGATCAGGCACAGTTCCCAAACGAGGGCACAGGAATAAAACTAAAGGAAATATGTTTTCAGAATAAACGAGGAGATAATTTCTATAATGTGCAAAACATAGTGAATACAAATAATAACACGTCCTCAATTTTCCTTATAGGGATCAGAAACACCAAAAGGACAATAAAAAAGAAAACTATTATGATTATAAATTGAAGACACTGATTATTATGATTTATTTATGTTAAAGATGAAACACTAACATTAGAATAAAACAGAGCTTCAAAACAGGTTTGTATCTGAATTAAAAAAACACTGTAACATATACTGCGGCTACTCAATTCAGATGAAGTCCTGAATTGGTGACATTATAGTGTTCTACTTCAAAAAAAAAAGAAAAAAGAAAAGAAAAAAGAAAGAAAAGAAAATCTAAAAAATGCATATCCAGTATTCTGGCTTATGCCAGTTCCTAAAGCTTTATGTATTTTAAAGATTAAGCCACGTACTGGGAGCCAGCTGCTGCACTCACTTGGCAGCTTGCATGCCAGTGGATATTAATATAACCAGAGTAGCTTTCCAAGAAGCACCCCTAAGTTACCATCCTCGTCTTCCGCAGAGCAGGAGTCTCCTACCCTCCCAGTGTACTAAGACGCTCAGTTCATAGGAAAGAATCTTGGCAATCCTATTCCTATCCCTTAACATCACTCTCTTTTCAACTGGATGCCCTCTTTTCCATTCCGAAGGTTCACCGAAATGTGACTTTTCTGCACATCTTCAGAGCCCCGAGCAAAAGGAGCTCCCTCCTGGGTCCTCCCGCAATTCTTATGCTTCTTTGCGGTCCCTGACAATCCTCGCTAGTCCTGGGTTGCTTTTCTAGGCCAATGGTTCTATCCGGAGACAGAAAGCCCAGGATGTTGGTATGGTTTGTAGCTAGATATTCCCCCTCAGCCTCATGCAATTGTAGGTAGAGCTTTGGCAGAGGTGGCTGGGTCTAGAGTGTGTAACGTTAAGATTGATTCATGCTGCATTGCTAGGACTATGGGGACCGGGATTAAGGGTGTAAGTGCCACCTACGCTACATAGCCTGGATAACATAGATAGGAAGAACCATGGTAATTCCTTGCTTGCTTGCTTTACTATCTTGTGCCATCATGAATGATTTGTTCTCTGAAATGCCAGCCTGTCAGGCCACTCTTCCTTGGAGTCAGCTGATTATGGGCTGTATTTTCTACAGACTCTGAGCTCAATATCCTTTCTGCTTTAATTTTGGATGTCAGTTTTTTGTCTCAGTCACGAGCAAAGGAACTCATGGAGTGGGTATCTCAGGTTCACAAGGAGATACTAGGTCAAGCTATCAAGATGAATTACCGAAAGGACAGGAAGTTGGGGTGAGGAAGGAGAAGAAAGGAAAAAACAAGTGGAAGCTGAAGAGAGAGATATTAGATGGAAGTCAGGGAGAAAGAAAATCAAAGAAGAAACGGATCTGGGAGGAAGCAAGTCAAGGAAAGGAGGGGCACAAGGAAAAAGGGCAGCTCTAGATCTCACAGAGGTGATGCTGTGTCTGGCTGCAGGTTCTAGAAAGACAACGTGCATTACCTTTTTGATGGTTACACTAACTTTGTCAGAGAAGTGCTACTGGGATCTCACGTTATGGATGAAGAAACAGGGACCAGAGACAGGGATATCTCATCCAGGAGACAGGACAAGAGCATTAGCTGGTGTCAGGACACTCTGAAGTCACAGCAACCACCACTAAGCCTTCCTGCCTCACAATGTCATTCAGTCAACAGAGGGGTAAATCCATTTTCCTGATGGATCTATCTCTGGATATATTCCATTGAGAGAACAACAGAGAGAAGTCACATTTTGCAAAGATTATTTGTAAAGTACATCCCATCTATTAATCTACACAGCACAGACTTTTAAACCTCAACAATGAAAGAATCGGGAGGTATTTAACAAGTCCATTCTTAGGTTGAAAAAGAAATTATTTCTCCAGGTTTTTTCACTGTGACGTCCCGAGCTCGCTCTCTGAGGTGTTACATGCAACCGTCTTATGGGATCACATGCTGTGTTTCTAGCTTGTTGCGTAACACCTTGGTCTGTGCTAAAAGAGGCAGTCATTCAAAAGTTTTGTCCTGGGCCATGGAAATAGCTCAATAGTTAGAGCACTTGCCAAGGCAAGCTCAAGGACCTAGGTTCAATCCCTAGCACCACACATCATGCCAAAACCAGGCCTGCTGGTGCACATCTGTAATCCTAGTGCTGCAGAGGTTGAAACCGGAGAATCACTAGGAGCCTGAGCTGCGTAGCGAGACACTGTACCAACACATAAAAGAAAAAGTTCTGCCCTTAACTTGTTTAATTTTAAAGAGAATAAAAATAAAAATGATAAGAAAAATTATACAGAATTTCAAAATATAACAGGAAATTAACAAAGGTTGCTATATTGCATATTGTTATCTTCAAAGTAGTTGCAGATTACCAGATATAAGCATGCAAAATCAATCAAACATTTAAGTATTAACTGTTCCTTTTAGTGAACAAATAGAAACCAATAGTACATGTATCTTACCTATCCCATTTCTGTGTGTGTGTGTGTGTGTGTGTGTATTTGTGTATCCTTGCTTCTTTCTGCTCTCCTTTCCCCCATCCCAGTGGTTCTCTTCTTTTGAGCATATTGTGGTATTTCCTTTCACATATCCATTATACTTTTCCAACAATGTCTACACATGCAAGTCTGATTTATTTTATTTATGAGTATGGTCTCTAGTTGCATCTATTGACCTATAAAAGTACTGAGCTTATGACTGAGCACTAATTCATTGTATAAAAACATCACATTGGTTATATCCACTCCTCAGTTGATGGGCATTTGAGTTGTTTTCAAGACTTAGCTATGTCAAATTGTGCTGCTATAAACATGGGGGTGAACATGTTATTGTGGTATGATGTTTTAATTCTTCTGGGAAAATACTCATAATGGAAACAGCTGGGTCAAATGGGACCTCTAATATTAATTTTTGAGCAATCACCACACTGATTTCCACAGTGGTTGTACCAGTCTCTACTCCAACCAATAGTGGAGAAGTGTTCCTTTTTCCCCACAGCCCCTCCAGCATTTGTTATTGGTTAATTTCTTGATGATAGTGATTCTTTCTGAGGTCAAATGGAATCTCAATATTGCTTAATTTGCATTTCTCAAATGACAAATGATGTTAAACATTTTTCATGTACTTACTTGTCATTCAAATTTCTTCCTCTGAGAAGTGTACATTTATCTCAGATGTCCATTTTTTATTATTTCTTTGAACTTTGAGGACCTGATTTTTAAAATATTCTTTATATGTTCTAGATAGAAATCCTTTGTCTGAAAGACACTTAGCTAATTTTTTCCTAATTCATGGGTCACTTTTATTTTCATGGACACTAACCTTCTCTTTTATCTTTGGATACTATTGTCTTTAGAGATAAAATTTATCCCAGCTTTAGTAGCTTTGAGGAACACCATTGTTTTCTGACTACAAGCCTAAGAATATTGTTTATTCCAGTTACATTTTCCCTCATCATGATTGCGTGTATTCGTATACTGAGCACTGGAAGTTTCCTTATGCATAAGATAAGCATTAATGCTAAATAAAGCAATGATCTTGCTTATTTATACCTCTGCTCAATTACCAAAAACAATTCATCCTCAAAGGTGGGGAATGTGTTGTTTATGCCAAAAGTTAGCTTACATCTTGCATGAAACATATTCTTAGGAAAGATTTACTAAGTTAATATATTAGAATGAAATCACAAAGAATATGATTTGATAAGGCTTATAAATTATTAAAATTCTAGTTTTAGATAATAACTATCCAAGTATTAAATACATTCAAAATATTTCAAATTTATTTTTCCACAGGACGTATTTTTCTACATTTTCCTCACTTTTGGCGACGATTTCAGTTGTTAGCCCTTTCTTCTTCATGCTTCAAGAGTACAAAGTAGATGGTGCCCATTAGCTGGACAGACACTTTTCAACTAGTTGCAATGCATCTAGATAATCCCATTGTCACCTTTTTTCAATTATGGTTTTCTACTGTGTTGCCTTTGTCGGAGTCTTCATCAATGTCTATATCTATACATTTTATATGTTCACACCCATATGAACCACACACGAGGATGTCAACCTGACTGTAGAGCTTACTTTCTGAGCATATTTGCAACTCATATGAAATGTTTACCTTTCTTCTTTCAAATAGTCATAGTTTAACACCAGATAAAATTAATTGGGATTTAATACAAAAAAGTTGAGTCTATGTTAAAATCCCAAAATATAAATACCAAAAATAGAAAACATAATGGGTAAAAGTAATTACCAGAAACACCTGCTACTCAAAACAAAAAGAAACAGGGCTAGATTGCATTGTTCCTGAAGTGTCTGTAATTGAAGAGACTTTGTGAGAGTAAACACACATGAGGAAATAAGGGTACAGAGTCACAGATATTTGCATGGTTTTCTTTCCGGCAAATACAAATTTCTTAAGGAAATAAAACGATTGAAACTCCACAGCATGTCCAATGAAAATGAGGGCAGGTGAGAGCCCGATTTGCCTGTTGTGATATCCGTGCCTGTCACTCTAGGAGCAAGAGAGTTCCTTGTTTACATTTTTATTCTTCTTTCAAAACTACTCCAGCCAAAAGAATCTTTAAAAAGGCCCCTTGAAATCATTCTGATTTCAAAAATTAATTAAGAAGAAGATGGAGTCTGATGCTTAATAAGAATTCATGCTGCTCATAAGAGACAGGTTTTTACTTTTAGCTACTTCTGCAGAAACACAAGTGCATAACTGCACATCCACAGAAGCTGCTTCTTTATGAACAAAACCAAGTGCTCTTAAGTCCACACCCACTGAACTGTCAGCTCCTTAGAAGAGAAACTTGTCCCTGATTCTAACCTTCTGATCTACCATATAGCATGGCCCATGGCTTAATAAATGTGTGAGTAATAAAGAAGTATGGGAAAGGTGTTCAACTTTCATATCTAAAAGCTTTGATTTTAAGCAGATAACCCAAAAAGAAATTTTAAAAATCATTAAATACAAACACAGAATGTTCTGAGAGATTTTGATAATGACCTCAGTGGACTCCTTTTCAATCCTGGAATCCCCTCATCGAAGCCCAGCCCACTTTCCCATCAGCCCAAGCATGGCCTTACTGTCACCTCTGTGCCTGCAGACACAGCCAGGACTCAGAACTCCAGACAAATGAGTACATTTCTAAAGCTATTACCTCTGAGAATTATCATCCACTGCCTCTTTAAAAAATTCTATTGGGGGGAAGCTAGATTATAATGCTGAGCCGTAAAAGGCTTAAATCAACTGCTTCCAACATTGTCAGTTTTACCAATAACCCACTGTAATTATCAAGCACCGGATTATATGTAGAACTACTTTCTCTTAGTTCAGTGAGAAGAAATTCAGTTGTACCAGTAATGATTTGAAAAATTATAACATCTACACCCTGTGCTCTGTATAACTAATAGGAGGACAACAATATGCATTGTATCAAATATTGAAATGTACTACTAATGTGTTTTGAAACTATCACATTTTTATACATTGTTATTTTTTATTAAAAGTAACAAAAATTTAAAAAGTGGAAAATGTGGATTTTGCCATCTGTTTCAACTACAGTCCATTTCCCTACGTGTCAGCTACCATGCCTGTCCTCGTGTGCAGTCTGGAATGGCGCCTCACAATATTGAAAGTGTTCTAAGCCAATTAATGGTAGGGAAAAAGTGGACATGGTTGCTTCTTTTATGATTTTGCTGTACTACAGGAGAAAGGTTGACAGGAAGTTTTCATTGAGCAAGGTATTACCTTCAGTAGGAAGTTTTAAAACATATAAGTATTTGGAGGAATTCAAAGTTTGCAAAAGGCAAAATACATTTTGTTTTTCTTCAGTCTCTGAAAAAAATGGTTGTGACAATAAAGCATGGGGTTATTATTTCTGTTTTTAGAAAAGTTTAGTGAAAATAGAGTAGAAAATTTTAATGAAAATATAATAGAAAAAAATTGTGTGTCTCTTCTCTCACTTTAATCATTACTAATCATTAACCAAGATAATAGTTCTTGTTTGTTACCCAAGACATATAAATGTTGGCATTTCAGTAAAAGTCTGATTTGATTCCTAAATATTTAGAATTTATTATAAAAAATCTAACTTTTGCTTTCATCAATTCTTTCAAAGGAATTTTACCAACCAAATAGAAAGCACATCATGACTGCAATGAGAGTATGCACATTACTCAAGAGAACAGCCTGTTTTGAAAGCCTCGAAGGTCAAATCAGGAACATCCATCCTGCTATGTTACAGCCCCCTAAGCCTAGCTTGTGCTCTCTCTCTCTCTCTCTCTCTCTCTCTCTCTCTCTCTCTCTCTCACACACACACACACACACACAGACACACACACACACACACACACACACACACATACACACAAAGTTGGGGGCCCTTGGATCCTAGTGCAACAACCCCCAAACTTGGGTCATGTTTATGAAGAACTGGCCTCCGGGTCTTCATTGTGCTTTACTCCTTTTATCCTCTGATATCAGAAGGTCACAACAGTACCTTCTTGTTCCAGCCCTGGTAATTATTGGTCTCCTCATCTTCACTGGTTACTCTTTCCTTTTACTTTGGTAACAGGAATCAAACTCTTAACCTCATGGTTGCCAGGGAGGCGATGTACCGCTGAACTATATCCCCAGCCCTACTTTTCCTTTTTTTTCGTTTGCGTATTTGTCTTTTTTTAGACAGGTTCTCACTATGCAGTGCAGGCCAGCCTAGAGCTCACTTAGTAGTCTAGGCTGGTCTCAAAACTCACAACAATCCTCCTGCTTCAGCCTCCGGAGTGTGGGGATTACAGATGTATGCCACTATGCTCAGCTTCCTACTTTTTCTCTTATTAATTCTTTTTCTTTTTATTTCTTCTCCTTTAAAAAAATATTCATTCAAATACATAATAATCTTAGGGAGAGGGTACATATTCAAATAGCATATTAACCACTCTTTTATTCTTTTCCTTTTTATCACACCAGTTTGATATTTCTAGTTTGCACATAGAAATATCATTTTTATCTTCCTTTTGACAAGAAAAAAATTTAGAAACTCCAAGCTAAATTTTTCTTCTGGGGCAGGCAAGATGGCTCAGTGGTCTAAAGTGCCTGCTCAGGAAAGCTTAGACATGCCATTGCTTGACCAGTTTTCTCTCTGTGAATGAGAATGTTTTCTCTCTAGGTAACTCTCCTTAGGCACACTATACATCGTTGAACCCTTTCCTCTTTGGTTCCATAATCTCCTTGGACAGAAAGTTTGGGAAACCACTGAGTTATAGGATGTTACAGCATAGATTGTCTTGTGTCCTGAGTTCTCACTGACCTTGAAGGGCTAGGGCGGAAATACTGGCAATCCTTGTAGCCCTTCTTTTTCTCTAATTTTTGGTTTGTAAACTTATATTCTTAACCCTCCATAAAAAAAAAGCTTAGTGATACTATTACTCTATAACATAGGTACTTGAGCATAACAACACTGTATTTCTGAGTATCAAACATCTTAGACTTAACTTGGAATTGGTATTTTCTTATAACTTCTACACCCTGTGCTCTGTATAACTAATAGGAGAACAACAATATACATTGTATCAAATATCAGGAATGTACTACTAACAGGTTTTGAAACTGTCGCATTATTTCTTATGAAAAGTGATAAGAAGTAAATAGGAAAAAAACAAAGGACTTTTGGAACTGCTTCAGAAAGTAGCAAGGACAATGGGCAAATAACCCCACGGTGATTATGGAATTCTTGGAATACTGGACTATGTATACAACTACTTTGTCTTAGTTCAGTGAGAAGGAATTTTTGTACCAATAGTGATTAGAAAAATTATCATGTCTATATCCTGTGCTCTGAATAACTACTACAAGGACAACAATATGCATTGTATCAATTACTGGGTTTGTACTACTAATGTGTTTTGAAACTGTCACGTTATTTCTTATTAAAAGCAATAAAAATATTACCAAGAAAAAAGAAAAAGGGCAGAACCGCAGGGACTGTGGCTCTGGCACCACATGCTGTGCTAGCCCCATCCCCAGGGCAGGCTGATCTGGTCATAAAATAAAAATAAATAAATAAAAAATAATGTTTTTCTTTTGAAAGTCACTAGTGATAAATCAAAAACAACTTGGTTAAATGCCTCAAATTTTCACTTAGAGAAAATAGTAAGCACAGCCATTCACATGCTTAGAAAGTCGGCTTCTGCAGAACAACAACGAATTAACTCCATTCTTTCCCAAGTATATTTACAGATTCTTCCTTCATCATTGGTTCAAAATGACATGTCATTGGGATTTTCTTTATTTCTTATTTTTATATGTATATAATTAGGTCTTAAAATATAACTAAAATGTAATTTAAGATATAAGTTTTTATACTTTAAAATGTTATTCAAGTCTCATGAAGGCTATATATAAAGTTAACTTCAGTTATTGGGTATTTTAATAATACAGACTTTGGTTTGGTCATTGTCTCCAGAAAGATATTATGTGATTCTCCTCGTTTGCCAAATCTCCAGTTAATAGGAATCATGCCTTAATATGGATTTCTATTGTTATTACTAATTAGAACTCCATGCCAAGAAATAAAGCCAACAGGAAACATAATAACTTTTTACAAAAGAATTTGGGCCCTAATTAGAGCTCAAACTTGAGAAGAAGTAACTTTCCAGCATGTTGGGAAATTTCATTCCAGGTTGGGTGGTATGTCACATTTCCTTACATGAATATGATCAAAGCCTTCAGTTCCCAGAAAACCGAAAGTTATATTTGTCTTTTCCATTATTAGTCACTGTGAGTAAAGAGAGAAAATAAATAGAATAAAAGCATTGATTGTAACTCCAGGGCAAAATCATGTAAAGTTAACTTTTAAATTAAATTTCACTTTAACAAGAAAAAAGTCTTACTAAAAACCTGTTTTCAAGTCAAAATCTAAACTCTATTCACAGAAAACTAATGATAATAAGAACAGTTTACTGGCCACTGGCCAGCAATTTCCCTGGACTTTTCATCTTGGACCAGTGGGGAGAGCATGAAACCTTGATTATTAAATAACACAAAGCAGTATTTAGATAAAACAGAGAGCACTGGCATGGTAGAGTGAATGTCACAATGTTAACCAAGCCAGTGAAGAACATGTTACTGGTTTAACTGTGATGGTGGACATAGAAATGAAATGCAAGCTAGAAGCATTACTGTACAAATAAAAGTTTTTCCCAAAAGACAAAAATAAAATAAAATCCTAAAAAAAAAAAAAAAAAAAAAAAAAAAAAAA